>KQ999956.1:286479-349035 GCA_001598015.1 Dorcoceras hygrometricum | reverse complement strand
GTTCTCCCCGTACAGTTCTTTGAGATGATGAAGTATGTCAGCAGCATACTTCGTCTTCTCAAAACGCCGTTGCATTTCATTGGACATCGATGCCATCACATAGCATCGAGTTTTAACCTCATCGTCACGCCATTGGTTAAGCGTAATCATCTCCTCAGGGCTGATATTGGCAGGGGTTTCCTCCGGAGGAGACTTCTCTATCGTATAGAGAAGCTTCTCCGAAGCCAGTACAAGATTAAGGTTGCGGAGCCAGTCTTGATAGTTAAGACCAGTGAACCTGTTGCTATCCAGTATAGCAGCAAGTGGGTTTTTCATCGAAACCATTTTTATAGCAGTTATACTGAAAAGAAAACAGACATGCATTACTGACTATATAAATAATAAACGCTAAGACATAAAACATGGTCATTTAGTTTTATGAATTACCCTCCCATTATTTTAATGATTTCACCACCCTCTAATGAAATCGAGAAAACAGGTTTCTTTAGTGGGTACACGGAGCCCAATCAAGCGATCATGGACCCGAATAATATCAGCCATCCATGACCCCTAAAAGGTAGTTTCTATTGCAGCCGGTACAACCTCCATGTATTCACCTCACGTCCAGTAAGGGCCCAATAATATGACGCCGTTTACTATCACGTGTCAAGACCGACCCATCAATATTGAGTCGTGAAGGACGGTCCCCTTAACGTCCCCAATAATATGAGCCAACGTTAAAGGGAGTTCCAACCGACTCACAACAATTGTCAATGACGTGGACAGCTTTCCGGCATACATGACCCCCTCAATAATATGAGCCGGGCCATGTATACGGGTAGCATCGACGTACACCCATTGTTGATGGAAGGTAGGGTTAATTTAAACAAATTTAAAAACCCTTTTGTTTATCGAATAAACATTTATATCTTGATATAAGTTTTAAATCAAATTTAAAACGAGGGATTTTATTTTGAAAAACATTTTGGTCTCATGCATATTTAAATCTAATTTAAAACATGCAAACATGCGGATTCATTTAAACTATATATCAACATATATAAAGTAAACATTGGGATGATCGATCGCGAGAGCTATGCGGTCCGTGGTGGCCAGCCACGGACCTGGGTCCAATCCTAGGGGTAATGCAATATGCAATGCAATCCTATTACAATGCTTTCCGGTTTTACAGATCTTCGGTCTTCAATATCCTGATCGTCATCTCCACCATCTTCGGATGTCCTCCCACTAAATCTAGTAATTTACATTTAAATTGCTATGACAGATAAGGGATACATTTATCAAGGGGTGGGAACGGGCCACAAACAGGCCCACTTTAAATGATAATCAATAATATAAAAACCGAAATCAAATAAAACCTATTGCATACACCTAACACATTGGGCACGGCTCTCGATCACCCCAATCATGCAATTAATCTAATTAACATGCATAATTAAATAATCTAATTATTTATTGTAAAATCATATTCTAATTACGAAATCGTATTTTATAATAAAATCGTATTTTGCCGACAAAAACAATTTTAATCAACAAAATCATATTTTATTACAAAATCACATTTCATAATTAAAATCACATTTTACTAATTTTAATTGTATCAAATTGGGTTTAAAACAATTTTAGGCCCAAAAACTTAAAATTTCAAAATCGATCAAAACCGGGCCCGACATCGCATACCGGCCCGAAAACTCCACGGGCGGCCCGGGACAGGCCCGAACCAAACCCTAGAAGAAATCAGACCAACCGTCACGACATCGCCGGAAACTCGCCGGAGCATGCACGGCGGCGCACGATGCCGGGCGCAACGTCGCGCGGCCAGCGCGCCGCAAAGTCGCACCCCAGCAGCGTGCATCGCCACCCATCGTCTCGCCACATGCTGGCCATCGTCGCGTAGAGGAACGCCCAGCGTCGGCCAAAAGCGCAACGACTTGCGCGGACAACGTCGCCCTCCACGCGCAGCGGCGCTCGACCATCCAAGCAACCAGCGGTGCGAAGCGGCGCTCCTAGCGGTCGGCCACCGTGCAACGATTTGCGCAAGGCAGCGTGGCCTGTGGCGTGACCAAGCGCGCAACGTACCGGCCACGGTCGGCCTCCATGCGCGTGATGGGCCGCCGCGCGGGGCGGCGGCCGGCCGGTGGTTTTCCCAAAGTTTTGTGCTTCGATCTGCATTTCGAGATATAGATACAATTTGGCAAATACGTATTGATCAGATCCGGAAAAACCTGGCTCTGATACCACTGTTGGGGATCCGGATCCGCCCCCCGGCTAGGCAGCGGAAGAACAATAGAAAGGGGCCGGGAGACGATCAATACGAAAACAACAATTCATAATTGTCATACATAGGGCGTTTAAGCGAATTACCTTGCTGGCACTTGTGCCTGGCTCCAACCGGAATTACAATAATTCGGCTCTTCTCGGTAGATTGCGGTAGTTTACGCCAATCCGGTCCACGACCAGATCCGAGACTCCTTCTTCAGGCTGCACTAGAAGCGCTGACGAGATCAGCACGAACGGATTCTCCTCATCGAACTGGCCGGAAACTAATTTCCGGCGACGATCGGCGGCGGCGCGTGGGAGGCGGCTGCGGCGGCGGCTTATTCGAGAGAGGGAGGCGGCGTTGGTGCTTAGGGTTTAGAGTTATAATGTGTAGAGTTGTACAATTGAAGTCATTAAGTCTAATAATCATAATTAAATAGAGTGTTGGACTTGGACCGGCCCAACGGGCCCGGGTCCAACAATGAACATTCAGTTCATTTCCACCACCGAGACTTCATCGTAACCCCGATCGCCGATCAGATCGGACCGATCGACTCAGTTTCCAAAACTGAATAATATGATCTGAAAAACCCTTTTTCAGAACCCCAGTGCAAAAAAACCGTTTTGCCCCTCAACAGCGGGAAACCCCGGTTTGACCCCTGTTGACTTTTAGGAAGTCGCACTTCCCGAAATCCTCTTCTCGTGCTCAACACATTGAGCTGAGTATCCGTGCGGGAATCTTGAATCTAGTACTTGTGTGACCCTCAATGGTTCAGGGATACAGCTAGCCGTGGGCCCACAACCATTGTGGCTCCGGAATCACAATTCCGGACTTGCCCAACGGATCATGGTAAAGCGTCTAGCAACATCGCCCCATGATCCCCTAGGTATCACTGATAGTGCCTGCAAGAACCAGTCGGTCGTGGTTAGCGTACAGTACGGTCCTTTAAATCCATATATCCCGATCAGATCAACGACCATTGGTAAATCGAGAGTCGCTATAGATCCGATATCTATGCATACATCTTGGAGATCGAATAGTGACATCGCGAGTGTAACTAGGTAAACACATTTAACTAAAACACTTATAGTACTCTGGCCAGAGATTTATACACTATTATCCCCTCAGATAGCATAGGATATCCACGCATGTCTGCGAGCGGTGAATCCTCGACAACGATCGAACGAGGGTAGTTCGATAGATCACCTGGTCACTATCTATCTGCATGCTCAGAACATCACAATGTTCCCTACCAATGAAACATGGTACTTCGCATCGTAGATACTAGTCTCGAACTCGGGCGGCCTTATCCTCATTTTGACGGCCCAATCGACTAGGAACATGTTCAGAATACACAGTGACTATTAGATGTGTTTCATGATAGCCGTCATACCCACTATCACATCTAACATACGCATTAGTGCATTCTAGGTCTTTACTCAACGCAATTGTAAATCATTACACACATAATGAAAGTAAATAATGCCATATAAAGGAATGCGAATATCATATATAAATATTGTTTGTACAAGAGTCTATAAAACCCACATGCCACAAGTTGGCTAGTTGGGCATCTACTCTAACAGCCTCCACCGCCGCCGCCGCTAATTGATTGGACTTGCTCCGATCAGTTTTTCGAGGAGAATCCGTCCGTGCTGATCTCGTCAGGACTTCTAGTGCAGGCTGACAAAGGATTCTCCCTTCCGGTCGTGGACCTGATTGACGAATCTACAGCCGCCTACCGTGAAGAGCCGGTCTTCTTGTAATTCCGGTTGGATCCAGGCGCAAGTCTCCAGCAATGTAACTGCCTAAACGCCCTATGAATGGTTCATAGTTTGCAGTAGTCATAATTGTGTTGAACGTTTCTCGGCCTAATTTTATTCTTCCGCTGCCTCTCCGGGAGACGGGATCCGGATCCGCCACGGTTCCCCAACAATAGATGCACCCATGAAGATAATGAAGGCTAATACGGCGATGGCGATCACAGCTGATGCTCCTCAGTGGATAGAAAAGACAAGAATGGAATATACACCTGAGGACAAGAAAAAGGCTAATCTGGATAACGTGGCGAAGGATATTCTTTATAAGACGCTGGATAAGAATATGTTCAGCAATATTAAAACATGCGCCACTACCAAGGAAATATGGTAGAAGTTGACACAGATCTGCGAAGGTAATGACGAAACCAAGGAGAACAATTTGACTATTGCCCAGCAGAAGTATGAGTCCATTAAGATGCGTGAAGGCGAGACCATGGCGGAGTTTGATGAGAGATTCAGTGCTGTGGTGATAGAGCTTACCAGTCTTGGAAAAGAATATAGAAAAAGATAGTTGGCTCTCAAGGTGATGAGAGCGCTGCCGAGAGAATGGGATGACAAGACGATGGCGATGAGGGAGTCCAAAGATCTGAACAAGCTTGAGTTGCATGATCTGTTTGCTAATCTGAAAGCCTACGAGTTCGAGCTGGAGACCAGATCTGAGTCTGGACCATCGACATCACAATCGACAAAAGCTCTTGCAGCAACTACTTCATAACAGTGCTCTCCAAGCACTAGCAAGTCTGCCGAACAACTGAGCAATGACGTCATGTCCCTCTTCGTCAAGAAGTTTGGGAAATTCATGAGAAAATCCTATAACCCTTCTTTCAATTATAAAAAATCTGAAAAGATATCTACTGATTTCAAATGTTATAATTGTGGTCGACCAGGGCATTTTGCAGTAGATTGCAACAGGCCCAAGAAGGATGACAAGAAGAAAGATGATAGATCCAAGAAGGATGATAGAAGGTCGACAGAAAGAAGGAGAACCAGATATGATAAGAGGACCAATCGAAAGAATGAATGAAAAGTACTTGTTGCAGAGGAGAGTAAAAAGAACTGGGCAGATTCAGATTCAGAGACTACTTCAAGCAGCTCCTCATCCAGTGATAGTGAGCAAGAAGAAGTTCATTGCCTGATGGCAAACCAAACTACGGAAGATGAGGTATTCTATTTTTCCAACAGTGGATTTACATGAGAGGACCTTATCAACGCACTAAACGAAATGGTCCATGAGTACGGTAAGCTATCTCGGACATTCGAGGAGATCAAAGCTGAAAACGGATGTTTGAAAAGTAGTTCAGTTGAACCAAGCACTACTCAGCTTGGGGATTCTGACAGCTTACAAACAGAGTTGAGTAAGCTGAAGATCGAGAATGAATCTTTGAGAAATAAGTCCTGTGAGCTCACATCTGAAAACGAAAGATTAAATCATGTGATGAGCTCCTGTACAAAGTCTTCTGTTTCCTTGGGAAAGCTGCATGAGACTCAGAAGCCACTGAATGATAAAAGTGGATTAGGTTTCAGTGTTGGTGAAAGCAGCTCTGGGGAAACTAGTACTCAGTCAGATCTGGCCTATGACAAGTTCAAGAAAATGAACTTTGTCAAAGCCAGTGTGACACATGACACCTGTGAGTCGGTGAAGTACGATGACCAGTACACTGGGCAATTGAACTATAAAGGAAAAGCTAGTATTGGTTACACCAGGCCTGAGAACAACAAGCCCAGTTGGATAAAGAACAGACTTGATAAAGATAAAGAAAAAGCTGGATCTAAATTGTCAGTTCCGAACCAGCGAAGGCGTGGTTCGACGAAGGCAAAATCTGTATGGGTAAAGGTTCAGCCCCAGCGAAATCTGAATGGTCAAAGTGCTAAGCCAAATCTCAACAGATCTCACAATGTTTCTGCACGAACCTTACTGGGAAGACTGTCAAAGTAATTCAAGTACGGGTCCCGAAAAGGGTAATCCTATCTTGACCCAAGTAAAATTGGGTACCAAAATTTTATCTTCTTGATTGCAGGACAACAGGTACAAAGCTGCAGAAGAATCTATCATCTGGTATCTAGATAGCGGCTGTGCACAACATATGAATAGAAATCCAAAGCCGATATCAGATTTGACACCGCACAAAGGAGCTAAGATTGTGTTTGGTGATAACTCAAACGGTAACACTGTGGGTAAGGGTAAGCTTACCCATGGTAACATTTCCATTAATGATATCTTAGTTGTTGAAAATTTGTGCTATAATTTGATCAGTATAAGTCAGCTGTGTGACAATGGTTGCACAGTTAACTTTCAAAAGCACACTTTCACAGTTCAGAACTCTGATGGTCTGACAGTATTGGTAGGAAACAGATCGGGGAATACCTACATTGTCAATTGGTCAGAGCAGATGAGGTCTGAACAGATTTTCCTAGATGCTGACTCATCCAATAGCTGGCTGTGGCACCAGAAAATGAATCATATAAACTTCAAAACACTTATCAAATTGAGTAAGCTTGAATTGGTTTCTGGTATGCCCAAAATAAATTTTTCAAAAGACAATATTTGTGCAGCATGTCAGCTGGGAAAGCAAATTCGATCTACTTTTGAAAAGAAAAATGGTCTAGATTCTTCCCGAAGCTTAGAGTTTTTACATATGGATCTTTTTGGTCCTATACCCGTAACAAGCTTAGGGGGAACAAATTACACCCTTGTCGTTGTTGATGATTTTACAAAATTTACATGGATGCTGTTTTTAAAATAAAAATACCAGACCGTTGACCAGTTGATTAAGCTTTTAAAACATTTGCAAAATGACAAATATTGTACTGTCAACCGGATAAGATCTGATAGAGGAATTGAGTTTTTAAATTATAAGCTATCCTCTTATCTGGAAGACATTGGAATTAAACATGAGCTTTCAGCAGCTATAACTCCTCAGCAGAACGGGCTGTCTGAGAGGAGAAACCGAACTTTAAAAGAATATGCTCAATCTATGATTGCTTATTCTGGTATTTCACAAAAATTATGGGCAGAAGCAGTTAACACAGCTTGCTACACTCAAAACAGATCAATGATTAATATGAATCATAACGTTACCACATATGAGATCTGGAGTGGCAAGAAAACTGATATATCATATTTCAGGGTGTTTGGGTGCAGATGCTTCATTCACAATAATGGTAAAAAGAACCTAACAGCTTTCGATGCCAAATCTATTGCAGGTTTATTCCTCGGATACTCAGCGGTGAGAAAATCCTACAGAGTGTTCAACAGGAGCCTGACATTTGAAGAATCAGCTCACGTGGTGTTCGACGAGACCAACTTTCGATCCAGTTCTGCTGCGAGCCTACATGACTTGTGTTCAGGTCTGGAGTCAACCAGCCTTGACGATTCGACTGGTAACATGGCACAGATCGATACACAACTGATCCCCAACCAGCACTGGACACACCACATGACAATACACAAGCAGATCTGATAGGTAATATAGAATTCATTGATTTGACTACTGCTGACTGTATAGGAATAGATCTCGACTAGTGTGCCAGCTGCGGGTGTTGGACCAACTACTGCACAAGTGGATACACAAGCTGACCCAACAGTACATCAATTGGTATCTAGACTAGCTTCAGATGCTCTGGCTAACAACTGATCTCATCAATTAGCATCTGGTTCAAATCTGGATCCTCATACTTATCAATCTATATCATATGGAACAATCCAGCCATACATCCAAGTAGAACAGAGAGCTAATCCAATTGGATCTGATCTTCGATGTAATAGAAATCATCCACCCGAGCAGATCATAGGTAACATTCATTCTCGTGTTCGCACACGAGGCCAGCTAATGCATGAGTATTTAAATTCAGCATTCATATCTCATATAGAACCTAAGCTGATAGAAGAATCCTTAGATGACTCAAGTTGGATAGACGCTATGCAAGAAGAACTTATCCAATTTAAAATAAATAATGTATGGCAGTTAGTTCCTCGACCTAATAATCATTCAGGGATAGGAACTAAATGGGTCTTTAGGAATAAACTGAATGAGGATGGCATAGTAATTAGAAACAAGGCTAGACTGGTGGCTTATGGCTTTAGACAACTAGAAGGTATAGATTTCGATGAGACCTTTGCTCCAGTAGCCAGACTAGAATCCAGTCGCATGTTTCTTGGATATGCAGCATATAAAGACTTCAAGGTCTTTCAAATGGATGTGAAGAGTGTCTTTCTAAATGGCATCTTAACAAAGGAAGTGTATGTTGCACAACCTCCTGGCTTCGTTAATCACACATATCCAGATCACGTATACAAACTGGATAAAGCTCTATATTGGTTGAAGCAAGCACCCAGAGCTTGGTATGATACACTGTCAAAATTCTTGATTGAGCATGATTTTATATAGGCACTGTTGATAAACATTGCTTAAATTTATTAAGA
Source organism: Dorcoceras hygrometricum (assembly GCA_001598015.1). Classification (NCBI taxonomy): domain Eukaryota; kingdom Viridiplantae; phylum Streptophyta; class Magnoliopsida; order Lamiales; family Gesneriaceae; genus Dorcoceras; species Dorcoceras hygrometricum. The sequence goes on along the minus strand of KQ999956.1, from coordinate 340,532 downwards.
ATGATCATGTTTTATTGGTACAGATTTAAGTTGATGATATTATATTTGGGTCAACTAACCCCAAGTTGTGCCAAAAGTTTTCTAAGTTGATGCAGGACAAGTTTGAGATGAGCATGATGGGTGAGCTGACGTTCTTTCTGGGATTACAAGTGAGACAGCTTGAAAATGGGATCTTCATCAATCAAGCAAAATACACGAAAGAACTACTGAAGAAATTTGGCATGGACAATTGCTCAGCAGCAGCGACCCCAAGGAGTGCCTCAATCAAGTTAGACAAAGACGAAGCTGGAACTGTCATAGAGGTATCTTTGTATTGATGCAGGACAAGTTTGAGATGAGCATGATGGGTGAGCTGACGTTCTTTCTGGGATTACAAGTGAGACAGCTTGAAAATGGGATCTTCATCAATCAAGCAAAATACACGAAAGAACTACTGAAGAAATTTGGCATGGACAATTGCTCAGCAGCAGCGACCCCAAGGAGTGCCTCAATCAAGTTAGACAAAGACGAAGCTGGAACTGTCATAGAGGTATCTTTGTATCGCGGTATAATTGGATCTTTGCTATACCTAACTGCTAGCAGACCAGACATCATGTTTGTTGTCTGTATGTGTGCTAGATTCCAAGCTGAGCCCAAACAATCTCATTACATTGCTGTTGTGAGGATTGAGAATTTGGATTAGTGATTAATTGATTTGATTTGGGAATTAATCACATAGATTTTGAAGTCCCTGCTGATTTGAGCGTTGCGTTAATTTTTTAATTTCGATCGTAGCGATTTTGATGCAAAGCTGTTAACAGTACGCTATTGTAGCGGAGTCAACGCAGGTCAACCTTACTGTAGCTCGCTGCTGGTCGAATTGGAATCAGCAGAGGAGATGTAAGCGTGACGCATAAAGATCTGCTGGTTTTAGTTTGAGTTGAAGTTTCTGCTGGCAGATGTTGCGATTAGCGTGAGATTGATCGAGGAAGTGACACGTGTTAGTCAACATTTTGGAGTGTTGACTATTGAATTCAGCAGTTGCGCTTGTGAACAGTGATCAGCTGATGGTTTGTGGAATCAGTCGCGAGAGCTGTCAATAGATATGATGACGTAGGCGTGACGTATTCCTTACTGCTGGTAGTAGATTGTGTTGTGATGGTTGCTGCTGATCAGCAGGCGCGCAAATACGAATGTTAAGAAGCGGCGTCGTTTGAATTAGTTGAAACGCTGCGTTTTGAGCCTTTAGTTTGAGAGATCAGCTATTGGTAGCAATGTTTACGTAACCAAAGTGACGTCGTTTGGATTAGTAGATGCATCGTCGTTTTGAGTGATTTCTCGCGACCAGCAGATGAATTGTTTTGGAGAAAGAGCTGTTACCAGCAGATGGTCGTTTTGCTTGCGAGAGCTGTTGTCAGCTGGAGTATTGCTACGGCGTCGTTTTGATAAGTTGGAACGGTGTCGTTTTGAAGTGCTTTCTCGCGAATGCTTATTGTTTGCTCCTGCTGATTTTATTGAAGGGAAAGAGTTGGAACCTGCTGATCGTTACCTGCTGGTTTTGTCGGCTGCTTGGATAATCAGCAGACGTTGGATTTGGGAGATTATAAATAGAAGTGTTGTTCGACACTTAGAATTATTTTGGAACCAGCCATTTCTTATCTTCTTCTCCAAACCCTCGTCGAGCTACTGTTCACCGTGAATTTCCACCGCTGTTTTCCCGTCGCATCCAGCCTCTGTTTTTGGAAATCTTGGTGGTGCTGGATTCCCCTTTCTTAGCTCTTTCGTTTGCTACCCATTTGAGACGTTGTATTTGCGCTGGAAGTGGAAACGCGAAGCTGCTGGAGTTCGAAGCTTTTGATAAAAGTCTTTACGTGAGTTCTTCTGTTACCGTGAGCTTTTGGGTGATCATTCCTGATAGAATTTAGCTCTGTTCTAGTAGCTAATGCTTGCATAGAAGTGTAGGAATTGAATTAGACTTCTGGCCGTAGGATTAGCATACTTATGATGAGATTGAGCTAAGATATTAGCTATGTTGTAACAGATTTCAGCTTCCAGGAAGTTCCTGCTGCGTGATTTGAGCCAGGAGAAATCTGTTAGGTAAATTGAAGAGGAAAGGTACGATTGAGCGGCCCTTAGCAGTTGAGCGTGAACATGTCTATTTTCGGTGTTGTGATTGCTGTTATGTGGCTTACGTGAATTTAGATGATGGAATTGATTGAATTCTGTTCTGTTTCACGTATTGTAAACTGTATGCATCTAGCATGGATATTGAATGACATTCATTGCATACATCTTGAGCCTGAATTGATAAATTGATTTGATTACCTGATTTGGGTGCCACGTTGTGACTGGCCGACTGTTGAGTCGTGCCCGAAAAGTCCAACGCTATCGTCGGAGTGGTGACTACCGGATGCGAGTGTCTACCACCGAGCTGTGATGGGCTGACGGGCCCCGATGATCACAGATCGATGATTTCCACCGACTGATTGGCTGTGAGTGGTATAGAGGCTTGATTTGAGTTGCCAGTTGATAGACTGGTCTAGCTATCCGATTTCTTGATAGCCCTCATGCATTCATAGCATTGATTTATAGCATGTTGCATGTTTATCTGCTTTGATAGCTCTTCGTACTGAGGCTTGACCTCGTGCTTCTTTTCTTGGCTTTTGTTGTTTGGGTCTGCGTTACCCATTTGCAGGAGTTTCAGGTAACCTAGCTGGGCAGAGTGGAAGTTCAGCTGGTCGATCCCCGCGTCCTTGAGTCCCAGTCTATTTATGATACGTATTGAACCGGGGGATGCCCCGTGTTATCGTGTATATGGGGATCTGTATTTTGAATTGATTTTATGTGGTTACTTGTTGTATGAGTTTGAGTTAACTCATATTTTGAGTATTGAATATTTTGAATGAATGACTTTAAAGTTCAGGCCATTGTATTTCGAAAAATTTTTAAGCCCTGATTTTAAGCTTCCGTGTTTATGCGCTTATATTGTGTTAATTGTTAGTAATTAGCACGGGGCCTGACATTTTTGGTATCAGAGCTTAAACTTGGATAAGCTCGATTTCTTTTGATCACACTCGAGTTTAGGCACAGAGTTTTGATTTGATTTTGATTGCCTCTGTGACTTTTGTGATCTATTATCTGTCTTGTTATTATATCTGCTGTGAGATCTTACCTCTAGGCTTGATTAGATGCCGCCGAGACGTGTAGGAGGTAGGAGGACAAGACGTTCTGAGGAGGAGTCTAGAGCAGGTAGTGATGATGACGCTCAGGTGGAGGACGTCACTAGGCAGATAGGTGGAATGGAATTAGTCTTAGCCCGATTTCAGCGGACGAACCCACCGACGTTAGCCGATACTGAGGGTGGCGCTAGGGCTGAGGCGTGGCTTGTTCAGATGGAGGAGCTATTTGATACCCTGGAGTACGCCCCAGAAAAGAGACTGAAGTTGGTAGTGCTGCAGCTACGAGATGATGCACAGCGCTGGTGGAGGAGTACATCTAGGATGCTTCGAGATAGTGGGACGGTGCTCACTTGGGATGTTTTCTGCGAAGCTTTTCGACGCGAATACACCCCAGAGTCCTACTTCGCTAGTCGGGAGCGTGAATTTGACAATTTGAAGCAGGGTGATATGCGTGTGGCCGAGTATGCGAGGCGGTTTTCTGCGCTTCTAGTGTACATGCCAGCTGTGGCGAACCAAGAACGAACGAAGAGGAATAAGTTTTTGAAGGGCTTGAGACCTGACCTGTATCGGATGGTGCTGTCTGGGTCCCCGGCGACTTTTATGGAAGCTGTGAACAATGCAGTTGATATCGAGGAGAGTTTGATGGATCCTGAGGCTCCAGTGCATCAGACGACCGCGCGAGCTTCTCAGCCAGCTCAGGCGGTGTCGCAGTCGTATCAGTCTCCGCAGGGGTCACAGCAGTCGAGTCGCCAGCAGTTTAGACCTAGAGGGAAGCAGTTCAAGAAGAAGGGCCATTCGAGTTCTTCTGGTTCCGTGAGCTCTGGTTCTGGCAGTGGTTCTGGTAGCGGTTCTGGAGGCGGATTCTGTAGTCAGTGCGGAGGGAGGCATGAGACTTCGCAGTGTCGAGGAGTCCGAGGACTCTGCCACCTTTGTGGTCAGCCGGGGCACTTCGCTAGAGCGTGTCCTTCGATTGGAGGGCGGTCTACTGGTCAGTCGCAGCAGGGTTCCGCTAGTGGTTCTTCTCAGCGACATTCTAAAACATGGGTCCCAAGCCTCGTCACGATCAATCTAGTTCCATTGCATAATCCAAGAGAATGATCTATGTTCTGCAACAACATAACTGGAGAAGGCTTCATCAGACCGAGCATGTCGCCTTGGGGAGCTCCGATTTTGTTTGTGAAAAAGAAAGATGGCACTATGAGGATGTGCGTGGACTTCAGACAGTTGAATAAGGCCACGGTGAAGAACAAGTATCCTCTGCCGAGGATTGATGACTTGTTCGATCAGCTGCAGGGATCGGTTGTTTACTCGAAGATTGACTTGCGCTCTGGTTATCACCAGTTGCGAATTAGAGATGCTGATGTGGCAAAGACGGCCTTCCGGACTCGATATGGGCATTTTGAGTTTCTTGTCATGCCTTTTGGATTGACGAATGCCCCTTCTGTCTTTATGGATTTGATGAATCGCGTCTTTAGCGAGTATATCGATCGGTTCGTTATCGTCTTCATAGATGACATCTTGGTGTACTCGAGGAGCAAGAGAGAGCACAAGGAGCATTTGAGATTTGTATTGCAGAGATTGAGAGACTCGCAGCTCTATGCCAAATTCAGCAAGTGCGAGTTTTGGCTCGACATGATTATCTTTTTGGGTCACGTGATTTCGGCACAAGGGATTTCTGTAGATCCAAGCAAGGTCGAAGCAGTGCTTAACTGGGAGAGACCTCGAAATGTTTCAGAGATCCGTAGTTTCTTGGGGTTGGCCGGCTACTATAGACGTTTCATTGAGAAGTTTTCTTCGATAGCCAGGCCTATGACGCAGTTGACTCAGAAAGATAAGAGATTTGTATGGACTGATGAGTTCGAGTACAGTTTTCAGAAGCTGAAGGAGAAGTTGACTACTGCTCCTGTTTCGGCCCTACCGTCTGGCTCCGGAGGATTTGTTGTGTGCTCCGATGCTTCTCTGAGTGGATTAGGGTGTGTTTTGATGCAGAACGGGTACGTGATTGCTTATGCGTCTCGACAGCTGAAGCCTCACGAGACGAGGTACCCGGTTCATGATTTGGAGTTGGCTGCGATAGTGTTTGCCTTGAAGATTTGGCGGCATTATCTCTATGGTGAAGAATTTGTGGTGTACACCGACCACAAGAGCCTGAAATATATCTTCATGCAGTCGGATTTGAACATGAGGCAGCGACGCTGGATGGAATTGCTTAAGGATTTTGACTGTGAGATTCAGTATCAGCTTGGGCGAGTGAACTTGGTAGCAGACGCTTTAAGTCGAAAGACCCAGCCTGATATGTTAGCATCCTTGAGTATTTCGAAAGTTCATGAGGAGTTGAGTACTTCTGGTTGGCGATTCCAGCCGGGTGATTAGTATTTCTTCGTTTCTTCTCTTCAGGTGGAACCGCAGATCGTGATGAACATCAGGGAGGCGCAGAGGACAGACCCCTATACCCATGAGCTGAGGATTAAGGCGCAGTCAGGTCAGTCTGATGATTTCTCTGTTGCTTCGGATGGATGTTTAAGATTTAGAGGGAGATTAGTAGTTCCTAACCTGATTGATCTGAAGGAGACCCTCATGAATGAAGCACATTGTAGTCGTTACAGTGTGCATCCAGGCGAGCGAAAGATGTACCATGCTGCTAACTGTAAATGCGAATGCTAAAAGCTTAAAGTAATGGACCAGCAGGTTTGTTTATGGAAGTTCGGATGTCAACATCCTACATCTCCCCTTCTTCCACCTCGGAAGGATCCACTACTTCTTAACTGCACATCAGCCGCAACTGTGTGACTAACTACATACACAAGAGTTTAACGTCTTCATGCTTGGACGGAATCTGTTAACATATTTCGAGATTCATTCACAAACATATGTGAATGAATCCGGGTGTGTGAGATTGATACAATGAACGCTCAACTCTCTGTTTTTCTCACACACGAGGGAATGTGCTCTAACAAGCTAATTCTAGCTACACTGTCAACTGCAATGAAACTCTCTCTCGAATGATTAGTTGACAGCTTCACTTCAGATTATTTTCCCTCTGTTGGTGCACTGTGTAATCAATGAATATTTCCCACAGTATTGTAGATGCACCAACGTCGTCTCTCAACTGGACGACGACCAACCCTTCTTCAATGGGCGTCGCCGCCAATATATAGCCTCTGCTGAAATTCTTCCCGTTGGAAAGCTTCCAAAACATTTCAGCGCTCCAGAAGGCTGTCTTGTCTTCTTTCCACAATTGTGCAACGCTCCTCTGAAAAGTAACAGTACTTGCGTCCTTTTCTTTTGCAGGCTACTGTCGCTTTCTTCATTTTGAATTTAGCTCAGCAGTTGACAAACATCTTTGAGTAAGTTGTCAACTGCTTCGCTGCTGAATTAACACAACGACTGCTGCGCTTTGCTTCTTCCTCAATTCTTTGCGCCTGGGAACCAAGTCGACTGAATATGCAAAGCTTGCGACTGGTTGATTAGCAACAGCTGATACAAAAAAGCTCACGACTGAAAGTACTGTTGCTTGCGACTGGTTCATCAAATACAGCGTCTGGAAATCCTCGACTGAATATCTTTGCGTTGCGACTGAAATGCACTGTAGCTTCGTCTGCTGAAATAACAACGCAAAGTCTTCCTGCTGAATTATTAGCGCAAGAGCAAAACGCTGTCGTATCAACTTATGTAAACGACATCGTTTTGCCATCTTCAAATAGCATCTGCTGATTGCACTGCTGTAGCTCCCTGCTGATGAACAGTGGCTTGCGACTAGATGCTTCTCCATACGACGTCGCTTCTCTCTTCGCGCTTCTCTTCATCTGCTGATCTAAGTTGTACATCGACCATGTGGTTAGATTGCATGGAGTTCCTGTTTCGATAGTGTCTGACAGAGATCCAAGGTTTACTTCTCGTTTTTGGAAGAGTCTGCAAGCAGCTATGGGTTCGAGATTGGCGATGAGTACAGCCTATCACCCACAGACAGACGGACAGTCTGAGCGGACTATCCAGACTTTAGAGGATATGTTGCGAGCGGTAGTGATGGATTTCAGCGGTGGCTGGCATGACTCGCTTTCCTTGGTGGAGTTTTCGTATAACAACAGCTACCAAGTCACTATTGGAATGGCTCCGTTTGAGGCTTTGTATGGTCGAAAGTGCAGATCCCCGATTTGTTGGGAAGAAGTTGGCGAGAGACAGCTTTCTACACCGGAGTTTGTTCAGCACATGAAAGACCAAATTGATTTGATCCGGGGTAGAATGAAGGCTGCCAAAGACCGTTTCTCGAGTTATGCGAACAGAAGGCGTCGACCGTTAGAGTTTGAGGTGGGCGATCGAGTGTTTCTCAAGATTTCTCCTTTCAAGAGCGTGATGAGATTCAGATTTAAAGGCAAATTGGCTCCCAGATTCGTTGGTCCCTTTGAGATTATCGAGCGGATTGGACAATTGGCTTATAGACTGAGGCTGCCTGAGGAGTTAGCCGCGATGCATGACGTGTTTCATGTGTCAATGTTGAGAAAATATGAGCCAGATCCGTCCCACGTTTTGAGAACTGACGAAGTTGTGCTGGATTCTGCCTTGAGTTATGTTGAATATCCGGTGCAGATCTTGGATAGGAAGGAGAAACAGCTGAGGAACAAGATAATTCCGTTGGTGATGGTCCAATGGAGCAAGCATGGCCGAGAAGAAGCCACCTGGGAAGTCGAGGAAAAGATGAGGCAGGACTGGCCTCACCTGTTTGAGCACTGATCGTGTAGAATTTCCAGGTAAATTTCTGGTTTTGCTTCGAATTTTGATGAGTGGTTAGTGCAGATTTGCATGTTTGATGTGTTCTTCCCTGTGTTTACCTTTGATTTCGAGGACGAAATCTCTTAAGTTGGGGAGAATGTGAGGATTGAGAATTTGGATTAGTGATTAATTGATTTGATTTGGGAATTAATCACGTAGATTTTGAAGTCCCTGCTGATTTGAGAGTTGCGTTAATTTTTGAATTTCAATCGTAGCGATTTTGATGCAAAGCTGTTAACAGTACGCTATTGTAGTGGAGTCAACGCAGGTCAACCTTACTGTAGCTCGCTGCTGGTCGAATTGGAATCAGCAGAGGAGATGTAAGCGTGACGCATAAAGATCTGCTGGTTTTAGTTTGAGTTGAAGTTTCTGCTGGCAGATGTTGCGATTAGCGTGAGATTGATCAAGGAAGTGACACGTGTTAGTCAACATTTTGGAGTGTTGACTATTGAATTCAGCAGTTGCGCTTGTGAACAGTGATCAGCTGATGGTTTGTGGAATCAGTCGCGAGAGCTGTCGATAGATATGATGACGTAGGCGTGACGTATTCCTTACTGCTGGTAGTAGATTGTGTTGTGATGGTTGCTGCTAATCAGCAGGCGTGCAAATACGAATGTTGAGAAGCGGCGTCGTTTGAATTAGTTGAAACGCTGCGTTTTGAGCCTTTCGTTTGAGAGATCAGCTGTTGGTAGCAATGTTTACGTAACCAAAGTGACGTCGTTTGGATTAGTAGATGCATCGTCGTTTTGAGTGATTTCTCGCGACCAGCAGATGAATTGTTTTGGAGAAAGAGCTGTTAATTGCAGATGGTCGTTTTGCTTGCGAGAGCTGTTGTCAGCTGGAGTATTGATACGGCGTCGTTTTGATAAGTTGGAACGGTGTCGTTTTGAAGTGCTTTCTCGCGAATGCTTATTGTTTGCTCCTGCTGATTTTATTGAAGGGAAAGAGTTGGAACCTGCTGATCGTTACCTGCTGGTTTTGTCGGCTGCTTGGATAATCAGCAGACGTTGGATTTGGGAGATTATAAATAAATGTGTTGTTCGACACTTAGAATTATTTTTGAACCAGCCATTTCTTATCTTCTTCTTCAAACCCTCGTCGAGCTACTGTTCACCGTGAATTTCCACCGCCGTTTTCCCGTCGCATCCAGCCTCTGTTTTTGGAAATCTTGGTGGCGCTGGATTCCCCTTGCTTAGCTCTTTCGTTTGCTACCCATTTGAGACGTTGTATTTGCGCTGGAAGTGGAAAGACGAAGCTGCTGGAGTTCGAAGCTTTTGAGAAAAGTCTTTACGTGAGTTCTTCTGTTAGCGTGAGCTTTTGGGTGAACATTCGTGATAGAATTGAGCTCTGTTCTAGTAGCTAATGCTTGCATAGAAGTGTAGGAATTGAATTAGACTTCTGGCCGTAGGATTAGCATAATTATGATGAGATTGAGCTAAGATATTAGCTATGTTGTAACAGATTTCAGCTTCCAGGAAGTTCCTGCTGCGTGATTTGAGCCAGGAGAAATCTGTTAGGTAAATTGAAGAGGAAAGGTACGATTGAGCGGCCCTTAGCAGTTGAGCGTGAACATGTCTATTTTCGGTGTTGTGATTGCTGTTATGTGGCTTACGTGAATTTAGATGATGGAATTGATTGAATTCTGTTCTGTTTCACGTATTGTAAACTGTATGCATCTAGCATGGATATTGAATGACATTCATTGCATACATCTTGAGCCTGAATTGATAAATTGATTTGATTACCTGATTTGGGTACCACGTTGTGACTAGACGACTGTTGAGTCGTGCCCGAAAAGTCCAACGCTATCGTCGGAGCGGTGACTACCGGATGCGAGTGTCTACCGCCGAGCTGTGATGGGTTGACGGGCCCCGATGATCACGGATCGATGATTTCCACCGGCTGATTGGCTGTGAGTGGTATAGAGGCTTGATTTGAGTTGCCAGTTGATAGACTGGTCTAGCTATCCGATTTCTTGATAGCCCTCATGCATTCATAGCATTGATTTATAGCATGTTGCATGTTTATCTGCTTTGATAGCTCTTCGTACTGAGGCTTGACCTCGTGCTTCTTTTCAGCATAGCATTGATTTATAGCATGTTGCATGTTTATCTGCTTTGATAGCTCTTCGTACTGAGGCTTGACCTCGTGCTTCTTTTCAGGCTTTTGTTGTTTGGGTCTGCGTTACCCATTTGCAGGAGTTTCAGGTAACCTAGCTGGGCAGAGTGGAAGTTCAGCTGGTCGATCCCCGCGTCCTTGAGTCCCAGTCTATTTATGATACGTATTGAACCGGGGGATGCCCCGTGTTATCGTGTATATGGGGATCTGTATTTTGAATTGATTTTATGTGGTTACTTGTTGTATGAGTTTGAGTTAACTCATATTTTGAGTATTGAATATTTTGAATGAATGACTTTGAAGTTCAGGCCATTGTATTTCGAAAAATTTTTAAGCCCTAATTTTAAGCTTCCGTGTTTATGCGCTTATATTGTGTTAATTGTTAGTAATTAGCACGGGGCCTGACAGCTGTAAAACGTATTTTAAAATATTTGAAAGGAACTTCCAATGTGGATCGTTGGTATCCCAAAGACTCCAGCTTTCAACTAATCGGTTATAGTGATGCAGACTACGCAGATTGTAGAGTTGATCGGTGAAGCACAAGTGGGACTTGTCAATTATTGGGAGCTCGACTGATTTCCTGGTTTAGTAAGAAGCTGACTTAGATTGCTACATCCACAGATGAAGTAGAGTATCTAGCGGCTGGAAGCTGCTGTGCTCATATCTTATGGATTCAACACCAGCTCAAGGACTACGGCGTTGATGCTTCTGAAGCTCCTATCTCTGAGACAATATCCGTGCCATCGCGATCACCCAAATCCTGTGCTGCACTCTAGAACAAAGCATATCGAAATCAGGCATCATTTCATAAGAGATCACGTGCGCAAGAAGGACGTCAGGCTGGAGTATGTGTCGACAGATCAGCAAGTTGCTGATATCTTCACAAAGCCTCTACCAGACGCTAATTTTTCATATTTTCGAAACATTCTTGGTCTCTTAGAATTGCCTTGATCTGTCTTTGCGCTAAAAATTTGCAGGTTGAAACAGATTTTGTTTTCTTCATATCTGAGTCTACTGTTCAGGGGGAACTAGGAACACTTCAGATCTGGTAAACGTTAGCATTGGGAGAACCTCAGCTTTAGGGGGAACAACAGATCTGAATTAATAAGTGCTGAGTCAGCTGAATGCGTAAGATCTGAATCTATTCAAATTTTTCGTATATACAACTGATAATTATAAGTGATCAGATCTGGCAGTACCTCAGCTGAAATATCAATTGGTATCAGATTTAGAGTTGTGACGTAATGGTCAAATGGCGCTCATTTTTACTTTTTACCCATGTGGTTAAAATTCAAAGTCTTTTCAAATCTTTTCAAAAATTAATCGCGCCGTCGGATGATTGACACGTGCGTTCTCATTATTTGAAATGTCACATCCACATTCTCTCTCTTTCACCGTTTCGAATTCATTTACCTTTTATACGCCCTTTCAGTTTCATTTATCTTTTACCTTGCGCAAATTACGTTCGAGCTATCTTGTGTTCTTGCTTTCAATATCTTCTTTGCAGATAATCTATCAGCGATTCCGTTCAATCAATCTACACCAATGGTCGCTTCGTTCATTAGCAACGATCTCCAAGTTAACTTCGACTCCATTTTTGGTTTTCCTGATAACGAAGGGATGGTGAATATGTTAAAATCTCTGGAGTCAACCGGACTTTGTGGTTTCTTGGGCTGTCCCTCTGTTCTGTATGAACAAGAATTGGAACTGTCCTTTGATACTGCCTTTGTTAGGGAAAATGAAATTATCAGTGCCGTTCAAGTCAAATTTGTTGGAATATCTGAGGAAGTGTTTGCTGGTGTATTTGAGTTTCCTACTGAAGGGTTAACAGATTTGTCTAATGTGCCGAAGGATTTGATCTTCGATGCAAGGAGCATCTTTTCTATGTCTGGCAAGCCAGTTAAGACCTCTTGCAAAAAGAGAGAAATGAAATATGAATTTCACTTGCTGAATGATATCCTGGCGAAATTTGTTACCGTCAAGGCTGGGTCCTTCGACGTTGTTACATATAAGCGATTTCTTCTTATGACGGCCATTCACTTTGGACTGAAAATCAACTGGAGTACGATTCTGTTTGATATTCTTAAGGATATGGTGACCAAGTTCTCAAAGCAAGCCAAGGGCTTTGCCGCTCAGATTTGCGTTTTGCTGAAATGTGCTCCAAATATGACCTTGGTAGAAGCAAAGACCTTCCCTCCTCTCAAGATTCTAACAGTGAAGACAGTTGGCACGTATGTTGCCAAAAATAAAAATATTGTTGATGATGAGACAGATGATCCAATGGTGGCTAAAACTACAGTGGATAAGAAGAAGGCTGCAACAAAGAGGAGACCAGCTCCTGCTGATGTTGAGCCTGCTGCTAAAAAGAAGAGGACAACTGTGGGGAGACCAGCTCCTGCAGAAGCGAACTTGGCCATGATTACTATGCCTCAAGATGTTGAACCAATATTTGTGGTACCTGCTGCAACTCCTCGCGCACAACGACTACGCTCACCAAAGAGGAAATTGGTGATTCAAGAAGGTTCTGATGATGAAATTGTTGATAGTATTATTCATCAGGTGGTTGGGGAGACTGCTGAGATTGAGACAAAGGGAACCCGATTTGGAGGAACCAGTGGTGACAGAGACTACTGAGACTGCGGCTGTTGAGACAAAGAAGAAGAAGGATGCTGAGAAAGAGAAAGAGATAGAGCCAGTGGCTACTGAGGGAATGAGTTTGGAGAAGATTAATGACTCGGAGGACATAGTGCCCTTGAGCAGGGTTCTGGCACGTACTGAGAAATCTATGTCTGATGAAGAGTCGATGTCCATCGATGATCTCTTGGCACAGATTCCAGACAATATGATGTTGCCTTTTATAACTGCTACTGAGCCAACAAGAATCAAATTCGGACTTGGTATTGAGATCCCAGGAGTCAATGACGGAGACTGGTACAAGGCTAGTCTTCCTCAGATTGCTATTACCGATAAGGGGAAGGCGTCCCTTGTCGAGAAAGATGAAATAAAAGGGCATCCGGCCCGAGAAATGTTTACATTGATTTGCGCAGATATAGAGTTTCTTGTACAGATCAGGGAGCAAGTGATACAGGAAATTGTTTTGTTCTTTTATTCATTCAGTTTACGCCGTTGGCAGTTTTAGGGCCACTTTCAGATATAGCTGATAAAGAGGAGCAGATTTTGGCATGAGCTAAGACAGATTTGCTACAGACAGCTGTGAGTAGGCGTATGTACATAGTTGCGAAGTATAGAGAAATGCTGTTGCGGAAATTTTTGGAGGCAAGGAATAAAAATTTTGAGTCCGGCACGCCCACAACTGCAATGATCTTGAAGTTCTGGCTATGCTCTCAGATGCTCACCGAGTTGCATTGGAATAATTGTTGGAGCATATGAGAAAGCATAAACTGGAGTGGACGCGCCCGATTAACTCACGATTGTTCGAAGGAGCCCACAGAGATCGCGGTGCAGTTATCGCTCGATCTAATACAAACATAAGATCTATTTGCTGGATTCGGTTTTTTGTTTTGATTGATGGCTCGTGGATGGCAATAGAAGGACCAGATATGTGGGTACACCAGCGCAGGGCACCCATTTCTCACAAGTGGGAGTTGTTGCCTAAAAGGACATACATGAATACTCTTGCCCCAATTTGTATATTTTTTGAGCCAGTTCAAGTGGTGCGCTCTTTGCCTATGTCAAGACTTGGGGTTGGGCCAGAGTTTGGGAAAATATTATACAATTCTCACTTTTTGGCCATCTACAACCAGTTAGAACAATCAATCTATGTACAACTATAGTTCCGGTTGGACCAATTTTGGATAGGAGTATAGTTCCGAGGACGATTCGTAATAATGTTCAGCACAGTGTTCTAGCAGAAAGGTTTGGTGATTTCTTTGTACAGCATACAGATCCAAGTATTTCTTCAGCTTCTAGTTCAGAAAGTTTAGTTTTGATCAGATTGCCCTCTCCAGAAGCGATTCCAGCAACTCCAAGTTCTTCAAGATCTGATTCTCGAATGCATTTTACTACTGGTGACATTCCTCTAGGTGAAGATATTGCTGATTATATTTCAATGCCTACTACTATTATCTCTTCCCACGATTATACAGACGCGATTGCACAGCTCAGAGCTTCAGTGGATCAAGTTTCCCTTGAGCAAGTGCAATCAAGATTTCACTTAGAAAAACTCAAGGCTGACCTCTCTAGAAGAAATTCAAGTCTTGAGACTGCGTTTATTATGGCTTCAGATAATCAGGATAGGGCAGCTTTTGTTCAAACTAATATTCTCCGTAAGGAGATGAAAGATCAAAAGGCTTCTCTGTCTCAAGAATTCGGAGATCAACTGGCTGATATTCGCAATGACTTTCTTGAATTAAGAGTGGAATCTCAACAGAACTTCCAGACCCATAGCTCTCAATTGTCAGAAATCATCGCCTGCATCAATAGGGGCGGTGATGTCAAAAAGGGGGAAAGTAGTAGAGGTCCGCAACCTCCTCCTGACAATAAAGGCTTCTCTGTCTCAAGAATTCGGAGATCAACTGGCTGATATTCGCAATGACTTTCTTGAATTAAGAGTGGAATCTCAACAGAACTTCCAGACCCATAGCTCTCAATTGTCAGAAATCATCGCCTGCATCAATAGGGGCGGTGATGTCAAAAAGGGGGAAAGTAGTAGAGGTCCGCAACCTCCTCCTGACAATAAAAGCAGACCTAGTGGTGGTGGTAGTAGGAGCGAACCTCAGAGAAAAAGAGGCAGTGGTTCTTATAGATGAGGTGGAAGAATGCGTTACTGGCTTGGGGATCAGAGCTGAACAGTTTTGTTATTTTCAGTTCTTGTACAAATCTTTTGTACTTAGCAGATTTGAGTATATATATAGCACGACTTTGAGCTATCTCTTTCGTATCTATTTAAGTCGTAGGCTGCTAAGTTTTGTCATCACCAAAAAGGGGGAAATTGTTAAGATAAAATTTATAAGTTTTGGTGATAACGAAAACAAGACTAAGAACTGAAATTAAGACTAAGATCTGAATGTTAAGTATTCACAGAAGAGAAGGAAGTATTTCAGATCTGGACTGTTAGTATTCGGGAAAAGCATTTATCATATTTGAGCTAACAGGATAAGTTTATCAGATCAGAGATAGCGAAGAGTATTTAACACAGGATTTCAGATCGTTGTTATCGGGATATTATTCAGATCCGAGAGATCAGAAGAGTATATTCAAATTCAGATCAGAACCAAGCAAACCAGATGAGAGCAACCCAGATTCGATTGTATCAGTTTCAGAGTTTATCATATTTGGGTATTCGGGTTATTTCGGTTATCGGGGTAAGGACTTTAGATCAAAAGATCTCAGATTCGATTTAGAGGCTACGGTAACAGATTCAGTTATATTTATTCAGAAGGTATATTTCAGATCCGATCTTATCACATGAGAACGGACTTAGTTTTGAGCAGAATACTTTCATAGTATTTTCAGTTATTGTTTGTCAGATTTCGGGAATGATATTCAGATCAAAACGGTTACTTCTAGGAATTCAGATCTCAGAGAGTTGCTAGTTAAATAAATTTAAAAGGGGGAAAGTTCAGATCTCAATATGACTTTTATAAGATTATTTTAAATCTGACAGAGAGTATTTATTGTGTAAAAAGGGAACTTTCGAAAAGGGAAAGAGAGCAGCAGATTTCAGAATTCCGTGCTAAAACATATGCAAGCTTCAAATCTCTTCAAATGTTATCAGATGACTATTTGAGAGAAATCAACGATCACAATTTAAGCAGAAAAAGCATGTTAGACAATTTGAATTGAAGAGACAAGATCAAAGCTACTTTGAGTATAGTTGCACAGTAAGCAGAGTTGGTACAACCGATGTTTACCTTCTTTGGTATATAAGTTAACACATCTCTGACAAGTGCAGACAACCTTTTGCATAGCATTAATGGAGCATTTAATGCGGTGATACGATGAAGATATGCAAGCAAAGGTTGTGTCTACTGGCTCATTTATTGACCGTTGAGGATGAAGAGTATATATAGCTGAAGATTTCAAATGAAGAAGCTCTCGGTTATTCTCGGTTACTCTCTATCTCTCTTACACTCTCGACATTCCAGTACTCTCGAATCTCTCTAGGACTATTCAAGCGCTCATTCAAAAATTCTCTAAGTCCCAGTGTTTAATCTCGAAGAACATTTTTGTTCAAGTTCTCATTAGATAAATCTTCGAGATATCTTCTGGTTTACTTTTGTAAACTGGTTTCATTGTATGTAAACCAGAAGATTTACAATATTCAACTATATAGTGTTCACTGTATATATTCAGATTTGAGTCTGTAACGAACGTGCTTCTTGAAGCAGTTCGAAAATTACGTTGATTGTAACTTAGAAAGTGTTATATGCGTCTGTATAAGTTGCTAAGAGTTCACTTGGAGCGAGGCTCAGTGATCGGGTGTAGACAGAGACTGTGTTCACCAAATATTCTAGTGGAACCTTGCTGATAAGGAAGAAGGGGAGACGTAGGATCTTCAGATCCGAACTTCCACAAACAAATTATTGAATCTTGCACTTTTACATTATTTGCATCCTATTTATTCTTAACTATTCACTGCTCAGTCGGTTTATTTGCGTACATATATTGTTAACCAAGAGAACAGCTTTAGACTGAGAGCCTCAGATCTGGTCACTCAGATCTGAGTTTAGCAAGGCTTGTAAAACAGTTTTAAGGTTTCGAAAAATAAAAAAATCAATAGGAGTTCATTCAACCCCCCCCCCCTTCTGAACTCCTAAACTCATTGTAACTATATTTTTGATTCCATTGATCCTATCAGTATTTATGCGCGATCTGATATCTCAAGCTTTCAGTCTATTGTTGCGTCGTCTTTCTTCTTATGTTCATCGCTCGTCACCTCTTCTTTTATTTATAGATCTTCTGATCTACTCGATCCTTTGAGTGATTTGATCTTTTTTCCATTTTTGAAAGACTTGCCTTTATACATACATGAATTATTGGAAGGTTACCGTTAGGTATAGAAATAGCGTCCGATAATTTAGCCAATGATTAAGCCCTTGATTCTATCTGATTTGATTTGAATACGTTTCGCTAAACTGAAATCCTGAGCTGTGCGAACTCATCTGAATGCTTTGTAAGCTCTGAGTTGTTTGATGCAAAACGCAAATGAAAGCTATTCCTGCGATCTAATCCAAGGTCTGATCTGAAACTCAATTTTAAGCTGATCTGGAAACATTCCTCTGAGCTGATTCAATTTATCTAACAACTGAATATCTAAACACTGACCTTGAGAACTGAGCTCTTCACGCTTTTGATATGAAAACTTATACGCTCTAAACTGAAAGTTGTTCGTGAGGTCTGAGCTGCCCTATGAGCTAACATTTCTCTGATCTGTTCTGTTTCCATAATCTAGTGCAAGATGTTCTTTCTACGAAGCTCCGATCTGAATCTGCTCTAATTCGATTCCTTCACTTAAGCTATAATCTGATCTGTTTCGCTTACTTTATTCTGATCTGATTACAAAACTCCAATATGATCTGATTACGAATCTCCAGTCTGACCTGATCTATCTCTCTCTAATCTGATCAACTTACTATGAGCTAATTTTCAACGTTCTGAGCTGATCTACATGATCTGAGCTGATTTGCGATGTTCTGAGCTGATAGACACATTATGAGCTTATATGTGATGCTCTACGTTGATCTGCGATGCTCAAAGATGAACTTGTTGGCGCAGCGGCGGATGCAGGATCCCGCTCCCGGGGCACAACGGAAGAATTAAAAATTTTAGAGCCCGGGAACGATCAATACACCTATATTCTAATTCAAACATTCATAGGATGTTTAGAATATACCTGTCTGGCGACTAGGCGCCTGTCTCCGACTATTTATCAAATGGAAATAGCACTTCTTTGGTTGCTCCTAATCAGGTCCACGACCGGTTTTCAATTCCTTCGTTGGAATGCACTAGAATCCCAACGAAGATTTCACGAACAGAACCTCCTCACGGAGACGATCGCAATGAGGTGCGACGGCGGCGGTGGGCGGTGCGACGGCGGTGAACGGCAACGCGGCAGTGACGGCCGGGAGGAGGTAGAGGAGGAGAGGAAAGAAGAATAGCTTAAGAGCTTTTGGTACCGGAATAATGAGTGCCCCGGGGCACTTATTTATAGATTTTCCATGGGCTTAAACCGGGTTAATTGGCTTGGGACGGGCCCAGGCCCAGGTGTACATTGGTTTCAAGTCCATCGCTGTGGCTTCATAATCCTGATCGACGATCAGATCGGGCAGATCTACACAATTTACATAACTGAGCATTATGATGTGAAAAAAAATTTTCAGACCACCTTATCCAAAATAGCAGTTGGGCCCCCATAAACTTTAAGGATAGTCATACTAGCCCTAATCTTAAGGAAATCTCATTTCCACCCTCAGTTAATTTAGGAAGTCACACTTCCATCCTTCCTCCTACTATACTCAACAAATTGAGCAATTTCCTTGTCTGCACGGGAATTGGTAAACCAGTGCACTGTGTGACCCTCAATGGTTCAGGGATATAGCTAGCCGTGGGCTCACAACTCATTGTGAATCAGAAAACACACTTTCCGATCTACCCATCAGATCATGGTAAAGCGTCTAGCAACATCGCCCCATGATCCCTTAGGTATCACTGATAGTTCCTGCAAGAACCAGTCGGTCATGGTTAGCATATAGTACGGTCCTTTCAACACAAATATCCTGATCAGATCAACGACCATTGGTAAATCGACAATCGCTAGAAACCCAATAACCATGCATACATCTTGGAGATCAAATAGTGACATCGCATGTGTTACTAAGTAAACCCATTTACCCAAAACACATCTAGTACTCTGGGCAGAGATTTATCACATTATTGTCTCCTCTGATATCATAGGATATCGACGCACAAGGGTGAGTGCTGAATCCTCTACAACGAAGCATCGACTCCTAGATGCATCGGGACCACACCCAACCCCACCACCTGATGACCCCAACTGAGTCGGTAAACGGGTCAAAGTGAGGCACCTATCATGTAGAGTCTCAATGACGTTTCGAGTAATAAGGACTAATCTGTACAACCAAAACCTCGGACTTAATCCACTCGACAAATGATAACCACTTGGAAAGTCCGAACCAGGGTAGTTCGATAGATCACCAGGTCACTATCCATCTGCATGCTCAGAACATCACAATGTTCCCTATCAATGAAACGTGGTACTTCACATCGCAGATTCTTGTCTCAAGCTCGGGCGGCCCTTATCTTCTTTTGGACGGCCCAATTGACTAGGAACAGGTTCAGAATACACAATGACTATTAGATGTGTTTCATGATAGCCATCATATCCACTATCACATCTAACATACACTATAGGTCATTCAAGGTCTTTATCTAACAAATATAATCATAATAATGAAGATAAAGAATGCGAATTTCATAAATAAAGATCGTTTTACATAGAGTCAACAAGAACCCACACGCCACAATTTGGCTAGTTGGGCACCTACTCTAACAATCTCCCACTTGCCCTAAAGCCAAATACTCATCAGGCGCAGTCCCGTTGCTCCGTGATGTTTTTCTAAACAATGGTCCTAGCAAGGGCTTCGTAAGTGGATCAGCAATGTTGTCTACAGAGGCGACTCTCTCAACTGCTATGTCACCTTTAGCCATAATATCCCGGATTATGTGGTATTTCCTCAGTATATGTTTGGATCTTTGTTGAGACCTAGATTCCTTTGCTTGCGCAACGGCACCTGTGTTGTCACAGTACTCTCCTTCAGGGATTATGCCCAACTCTTGGATGAAATTCCTTATCCAAACCGCCTCTTTAGCAGCAGTTGATGCTGCGATGTACTCATCCTCAGTGGTTGAATCTACGATGGTGTCTTCTTTGGAATTCTTCCAAGAGACAGCACCACCATTGAGCATGAATACAAATCCAGAGGTCGACTTCGAATCGTCCATATCGCATTGGAAGCTAGAATCAGTATAGCCTTCCAATTTCAGTTCACCACCCCCCTAGACCATGAACATATTATTAGTCCTTCGTAAGTACTTAAGATTATCTTTCACGGCCTTCCAATGCATTTGGCCGGGATTTTCTTGGTAGCTGCTCGTGACACTCAGAGCATATGCGACATCCGGTCTAGTTGAGATCATACCATACATAATACTACCTATTGCCGAGGCATATGGCACACTGTCATACTCTCTATGTAGCGCCCCAAAATCCCAAGAAACCACAAGTTGAATAGCCTTTCTTTTCCAAAGGCTGTTTCGAGTTTGAGCAATTCAATTTCGGTACAAATCTGATTCTTTTTCTTTTCAGATTTCAGGCAATAGTCAGAAGATCCTGGAAGGATTTCGCCCAAGCACAAATTGATGGAATCCAGACTTTGTTTTCCTTTGAAATTAAAACAAGGCCTTTCGAGGGAGTCTGTTTTAAAAATGTTGCATCAAATTTATAAATCAAAATAGTAGTGGGGACTTTTTATAAATCTTTTGGATGAAGGACAAGAGTTGGCACGACAGCCATGCCTACTCGAGTGTTTCCACCTACTACAAATCATTCTCTCGTGTATAAAATGTTTTATATTTGTCTCTGGATCCATTTTGGTTGTAAGAAAAACTTTTAGTTCTTTCCAAGTTGAATAGATTTTTCCGGTGTGCTTGTGGGGACTTCCAACCGTGGTCATCTGCACGTTGCGACCTTCATTTGAGGCAAGTATCCTTGATTCTTGCTGTATTGAGAAAACATATATATTGCTCGTTGCTTTCTATATATATGTTTGCCAGTTCAGTTCAGTTTAGCTTTAGTATGTTGAGTATAAGATATGGATTCACTGCCTTGATACTTAGTTTTGAGGAGAATCACAAGAAAGTTAACCAGAAATGGTATGCTTTAAAATACACTGAGTTGTACAGATTCCAGAGAAGTTCTTGTTTTCTGAAGTACCATGGAGACTCCGGACATTAAATTTGAACGAATAAAAGACGCTGGTTCGATCAGGAGCAAGTCCTGGTTGAGAAGCGAAGTTATTTTTTTAGATTCTGTCTAAGTCAAGAAATGGTTAGAGTCTATCAGTTGTAGCTAATGTCGTAATCCAGTAGTTGCACCATTCTCTTCCAGCAGCTGCATGTAAATTTTAGAATCAGCAGTGCCTTCAATTGTTAGTACCAGCAGTTGCATCCTAATCGTCGTGTTCAGTTGTTGACATCTGTTTTGTGAAATGACATCGTTTTTATAATGTTCCAAGTTGCGACTGGTTTTGCTTGCGACTGGTTACTTGTTGCTTGCGACTGGTTTTGCTTGCGATTGGTTACTGTTTCTTGCGACTGGTTTTTCTTGAGACTGGTTAGTGTTGCTTGAGACTGGTTTTGCTTGCGACTGGTTACTATTGCTTGCGACTGATTTTGTTTGCGACTGGTTACTGTTGCTTGCGGCTGGTTCTTCCTGTGTCTGGTTTTACTTGTATTAGCAAGGTTCCTTGCGTCTGAATTTCACCAGCGACTGGTTCCTGTGTCTCTTGTATCTAGTTCATACCAACGTCTGCCTATTAGCGTCGCCTGTTTTAGCACGTTCGAGTCTTTTTCCTAAAAGCTAGTTCTCAACCTCGAGTAACTGTACACTCAGTAGCAACTTTAAAAAATAAAATGAGTTTCATGGAAGTGATTCCACCAGATTCTAGTGATGGATATTCGATCAAGAGTTAGCATATAACTATTCCAGAAAAAAAAGTAAAGTTCAGATTCCAGTCTAATTGAGGACCCGGTCATAGCGAAGAGGGAGAATTATAGTAGAACCATAATCCCTTCATGGAAGGGGGAGAATTATGGGAAATATTGTAATCCCTTCACAGAGAGTTACTGATCAGTAAACATGCTTCATGCACAAGGACCACCAGAGAGCCTCTAGACTATCAGTTATTCATTAAGCAATTCAGATATGAGCTTTGAATTGTACTGTTAGAAAGTTTCAGTTCAGTCGCCTGCATATATTACTTGTTTCCAGTTTCACTTGTTGAGCCTCTAGGCTCACTAGTTTTCTCAATGCAGGAGAGGCATCTCAGAAGCAGGCGGGAGGTGCTATTTGATTCGGATTGGGGGAAATATGTTTGTCAACGGCCGGCGTCTTCCGCAGAGGCATAGCTTTTGTTGTTTTGGATATTTTGTCTCTTGTATTAAGATCTGTTACAACAATTGAGTACTTATGTAAAGTCCAGTAGTTGTAACATCGCAATTGCATTATGAATAGAGATCTGTTTGATAGAATTGTTATTTTACTTGTTGTCCTTTGGCGCCAATCAGTTCCATTCAGTTTTTTTGTAATATTCGAAATTGGTCCTCCCATTGTTGTAAATTTTGGAATTTTTCCATTTCGTTGACTCCCTTGGGTTTGGGTGTCACAACTTGGTATCAGAGCGACGGTTCTGAGATAAACACATCTTCCCACCCTGAAGCAGCTTTCATCATCCGCATCTCCTGATTTGTGAGTTTTATTTTATGTTAAGAGTTCTTTCTCTTTCGAGTTCTGATTTTATTCTGTGGTGGATTGCGGGCTATAGATTAAGATGTCAGGAAGAGGGAGAAATAGAAGAAGCAACTTAGATGATGAAACAAATCCAGATAGCAATGATCGTATTACCCAACTCTTATAGCTGTTGGTAGAACAATCCGTCAGAGGCAACGGCCAATCCTCAAGCAGCAGGGGCCCGCATTATGATGATTCTCAGGAGACGTTTCATAGACAGAAACCGCAGGAGTTTAGTGGTACTATAGAACCACTTGTTGCGGAGAGTTGGATTAAATCAATGGAAGTAATTTTCGAGTACCTTCAGACTCCAGACTTGGATAGGCCAAGATGCGCTATATATATGCTAAGAGGTGACGCAATGATCTGGTGGGAGGGAGCGAAGCTGTCTGTAGACTTGGCGAATCTCTCTTGGGAAGAGTTCAAAAGAGTATTCTATAAGCAGTATTTTACTGCGGATAAGAAGTCCGAGTTGAAGCGAGAATCTTGACCATGAAGCAAAGGAGTTTAACTGTGCAAGAATATATCCAGAAGTTTGAGAGAGGCTGTTATTTTGTGCCTCTTATAGGAAGAGACCATGAGGAGAAGTTGAGCCACTTCGTGGAAGGGTTGAGACCTACATTTAAGCTGAATGTTAGGTTAGCAGGACCTAGATCTTATAGGGAAGCAGTAGACAAGGCTCTACGAGTAGAGAAGGACTGGAAAGACGTGGAGCAGGAGAGGCAGTAGAGGAGGCAATCCTTTCAGCAGGAAGATTCGAGGCCGTCCAAGAAGCAAAATTGAAACCAGCAGCGACCTCAAGAGTTAAAGCCTATTCCAGCCCAGCCAATCAGTGCTGTACCAGCTGGTAATAGAAAGCCAGTTTGTCCCAAATGTCACAAGAATCACCCGGGACAGTGCAAAGCTAGTCAAAGTGGATGTTACAAGTGTGGTGCTCAAGGCCACATCTCCAAGTACTGCCCTCAGTCGAAGCATCTAGTGCCCAGCAGAGCTTATGTCATGACTTCTGAACAAGCTAAACCGGATTCCACGGTGATGACGGGTAAGATTGTGGTTGCTGGTTTGTCTTCCTTTGCCCTGTTAGACTCAGGCGCGACTCATTCCTTTATAGCTGAGGACTTTTCCAAGAAGTTAGTGTGTAAGATAGAGAGATTGTCCATAGGCTACTGTGTAACTGTGCCATCAGGGGAGGAGTTGATATCTCGTGACATCTATCGTGACCTAGAGCTGGAACTTCAAGGACATATAGTTACTGTCGATTTAATTGTTCTACCCATGCCTGAATTTGATTTGGTTTTGGGAATAGATTGGTTGACCAAATATGGAGTAGTGATAGACTTCAAGCTTAGGACAGTAGTTGTGAATCTGTCCACAGGATCCCAGATTTCATTCAGATGCGACCACCTTCAGGGAGTTCCTCGCCTAATTTCATCCTTGAAGGCTCAGTGATGTTTAAAGAAATGTGGAGTAGGATTTCTTGTAAGTTTATCTTCCCTAGCTGTTTCTAGTGAACCTCGGGTTTCAGATGTGGAAGTAGTGCGTGAATTTCTAGAGGTGTTTCCCGAGGATGTCAGTGGTTTGCCGCCAGATAGGGAGATCGAGTTTGCCATCGACTTAGTACCTGGAGCAGCTCCAATTTCCAGACCCCCCTATAGGCTCGCTCCTGCTGAGAATGGGAGCTTTCGATTGTGTATAGATTATCGGGAACTAAATAAGCTAACCATTAAGAACAAATACCCTTTCCCAAGAATTGAAGAGTTGTTCGACCAGCTGAAGGGAGCAGCGGTGTTCTCCATGATAGATTTAAGATCTGGATATCATCAATTGAATATTAAGGAGTCTGATGTTTATAAGACGGCTTTTAGGACCCGGTACGGCCATTACGAGTTTTTGGTGATGCCTTTTGGGTTAACAAATGCTCCATCTATTTTTATGGATTTGATGAATAGGGTTTTCCAGTCGTTTTTGGACCAGTTTGTAATAGTGTTTATAGATGATATCCTCGTTTATTCCAAGACCAGCTCCGAGCATGCTAGTCAGCTTCGCATAGTGTTGCAAGTTTTGAAGGATAAGAGATTGTTTGCTAAATTCAACAAATGTGAGTTCTGGATGGAGAAAGTTGCGTTTCTAGGACATATAATTTCGAAGGATGGGTTAGAAGTCGACCCAGCCAAGGTAGAAGCTGTACGAGACTGGCCTGTGCCAAGATCTGTTGCAGAAGTGAGAAGCTTTTTGGGACTGGCTGGATATTACAAATGATTCATTCAAGGGTATTCCAAGACAGCAGTTCCATTGAAAACGCTGACCAGGAAACAAGTTAAATTTGAATGGACCCCCAGCTGCCAACAGAGTTTTGAGAAGTTGAAGCAAGCGTTGATAGAGGCCCCAGTTTTAACCATGCCTTCTGAGCAAGGGAATTTTGTGATCTTCATCGATGCTTCTAAGTTCGGATTAGGGGCTGTGTTGATGCAGAATCAAAAGGTGATAGCCTATGCCTCCAGACAATTGAAGACTCATGAGAGGAGTTATCCCACGCACGATTTGGAGTTAGCAGCCGTGGTTTTTGCCCTTAAAATCTGGAGACATTATTTGTATGGGGAGAAGTCTGAAATATTTACAGACCATAAAAGTTTAAAGTACTTCTTTACCCAAAAAGAGTTGAACATGAGACAGAGAATGTGGCTAGAGCTGGTTAAAGATTACGACTGCACTATCAGCTACCATCCTGAAAAATCCAACATGGTGGCAGATGCTCTTAGCAGGAAATCAGTTGGATTAGCCCAGCTTTTGGTTCAGAGACCCTTAGCGCATGAAATAGAAATTTTCGGGTTAGATCTGGTTCCCAGTTGTAGTAGCACAGTCGTAGCTGGTTTCTCCTTTAGACCAAACCTTATGGATCAGATCCGAAAAGGGCAACAGCTGGATGACCAGCTGCAGCGGTGGGTTAAACAGGATGTGGAGCGTGGCAGCAATCTCTATAATTCAGTCGAGGGGATTACCAGATTTTGTGGCAGATTATGGGTTCCTATTGTGAAAAATTTAAGAACAGAACTGATGACAGAAGCTCACAGCGCCCCCTATTCAGTTCATCCAGGAAGCACTAAGATGTACAAAGATCACCAGTAGCTGTATTGGTGGCCAGGCATGAAACGCAATGTATCCAGATTTGTTTCAGAGTGCCTGACTTGTCAGCTGGTGAAGGCTGAGCATCAGAAACCAGCTGGAATGCTCAAACCACTGCCGATACCAGAATGGAAGTGGGAGAGTATTGCAATGGATTTTGTAGTTGGATTACCCAGATCTGTCCAAGGTTTCAATTAAATTTGGGTTATAGTAGATCGACTAACCAAATCTGCTCATTTTCTATCAGTCAAAACAACTTATGATGTGAGCAAATATGCTGAGTTGTATGTGAAGGAGATAGTAAGACTTCATGGGATTCCAGTTTCCATTGTATCTGACAGAGACCCGAAGTTTACATCAGCCATTTGGAAGAGCTTACACAGAGCTTTAGGTACTAAGTTAACCTTTAGCACAGCATTTCACCCTCAAACCGATGGTCAATCAGAGAGATTGATTCAGATCTTAGAAGATTTACTTAGAGCTTGTATCCTCGACTTTCCAGAGAGCTGGGATTCAAAGCTGCCTTTAGTGGAATTCACGTACAACAATAGCTTCCAAGCGTCCATCGAGATGGCCCCCTACGAAGCCCTCTATGGCAGGAAGTGTAGAAGGTGAGAGACCGATTGAAGACTGCTCAAAGCAGACAAAAGAGCTATCCTGATGACAGACGCCGTGAGTTAAGTTTCGAAGCTGGAGATCATGTCCTGCTCAAAGCAGACAAAAGAGCTATCCTGATGACAGACGCCGTGAGTTAAGTTTCGAAGCTGGAGATCATGTCTTCTTGAAGGTAGCACCGATGAAAGGTGTGATGAGATTTGGTAAGTAGGGTAAGCTAAGCCCAAGGTTCATTGGTCCATTTGAGATACTGGACAAAGTAGGAACACTGGCTTATAGACTAGCTTTACCCCCACATTTGTCCTCGGTGCACAACGTTTTTCACATATCAGCCTTGAGGAGATATGTTTCCAACCCGACGCATATCTTGAGCCATGAGCCAATTCAACAAGCACCAGATATAAGCTATGAGGAACGACCAGAGAGGATTCTTCATAGAGAGAATAGAAAGTTAAGAAATCGAAGTATCCCAATGGTAAAGGTCCAGTGGTCTAACCATACTGAAAGAGAAGCCACTTGGGAAACAGAGGAGGATATGCGTAGTCTCTACCCAGAGTTGTTTGGTAAGTAAATTTCGAGGACGAAATTTCATTAAGGAGGGTAGAATTGTAGCACCCCAAAATCCCAAGAAAACCACAAGTTGAATAGCCTTTATTTTCCAAAGGCTGTTTCGAGTTTGAGCAATTCAATTTCGGTACAAATCTGATTCTTTTTCTTTTCATATTTCAGGCAATAGTCAGAAGATCCTGGAAGGATTTCGCCCAAGCACAAATTGATGGAATCCAGACTTTGTTTTCCTTTGAAATTAAAACAAGGCCTTTCGAGGGAGTCTGTTTTAAAAATGTTGCATCAAATTTAAATCAAAATCGTAGTGGGGACTTTTTATAAATCTTTTGGATGAAGGACAAGAGTTGGCACGGCATCCATGCCTACTTGAGTGTTTCCACCTACTACAAATCATTCTCCCTTGTATAAAATGTTTTATATTGGTCTCTGGATCCATTTTGGTTGCAAGAAAAACTTTTAGTTCTTTCCAAGTTAAATAGATTTTTCCGGTGTGCTTGTGGGGACTTCCAACCGTGGTCATCTGCACGTTGCGACCATCATTTCAGGCAAGTATCCTTGATTCTTGCTGTATTGAGAAAACATATATATTGCTCGTTGCTTTCTATATATATGTTTGCCAGTTTAGTTCAATTTAGCTTTAGTATGTTGAGTATAAGATATGGATTCACTTCCTTGATACTTAGTTTTGAGGAGACTCACAAGAAAGTTAACCAGAAATGGTATGCTTAAAAATACACTGAGTTGTACAGATTCCAGAGAAGTTCTTGTTTTCTGAAGTACCATGGAGACTACGGACATTAAATTTTAACGAATAAACGACGCTGGTTCGATCAGGAGCAAGTCCTGGTTGAGAAGCGAAGTTAGTTTGTTTAGTTTCTGTCTAAGTCAAGAAATGGTTAGAGTCTATCAGTTGTTGCTAACGTCGTAATCCAGTAGTTGCACCATTATCTTCCAGCAGCAGCATGTAAATTTTAGAATCAGCAGTGCCTTCTATTTTTAGTACCAGCAGTTGCATCCTAATCGTCTTGTTCAGTTGTTGACATCTGTTTTGTGCAATGACATCGTTTTTATAATGTTCCAAGTTGCGACTGGTTTTGCTTGCGACTGGTTACTGTTGCTTGCGATTGGTTTTGCTTGCGACTGGTTACTGTTGCTTGCGACTAGTTTTGCTTGCGACTGGTTTTGCTTGCGACTGGTTACTATTACTTGCGACTGGTTTTGTTTGCGACTGGTTACTGTTGCTTGTGGCTGGTTCTTCCTGCGTCTGGTTTTACTTGTATTAGCGAGGTTCCTTGCGTCTGAATTTCACCAGCGACTGGTTCCTGTGTCTCTTGTAACTAGTTCATACCAACGTCTGCCTCTTAGCATCGCCTGTTTTAGCACGTTCGAGTCTTTTTCCTAAAAGCTAGTTCTCAACCTTGAGTAATTGTACACTCAGTAGCAACTTTAAAAAAATTAAATGAGTTTCATGGCAGTGATTCCACCAGATTCCAGTGATCGATCTTCGATCAAGAGTTAGCATATAACTATTCCAGAAAAAAAAAAAGTAAAGTTCAGATTCCAGTCTAATTGAGGACCCGGTCATAGCGAAGGGGGAGAATTACAATAGAACCATAATCCCTTCATGGAAGGGGGAGAATTATGGGAAATATTGTAATCCCTTCATAGAGAGTTACTGATCAGTAAACATGCTTCAAGCACAATGACCACAAGAGAGCCTCTAGACTATCAGTTATTCCTTAAGCAATTCAGATCTGAGCTTCGAATTGTACCGTTAGCAAGTTTCAGTTCAGTCGCCTGCATATATTACTTGTTTCCAGTTTCACTTGTTGAGCCTCTAGGCTCACTAGTTTTCTCAATGCAGGAGAGGCATCTTAGGAGCATGCGGGAGGTGCTAGTTGATTCGGATTGGGGGAAATGTGTTTGTCAACGGCCGGCGTCTTCCGTAGAGGCATAGCTTTTGTTGTTTTGGATCTTTTGTCTCTTGTATTAAGATCTGTTACAACAATTGAGTACTTATGTAAACTCCAGTAGTTGTAACATTGCAATTGCAATCTGTTTTGATAGAATTGTTATTTTACTTGTTGTCTTTTGGCGCCAATCAGTTCCATTCAGTTTTTTTTATATTCTAAATTGGTCCTCCCATTGTTGTGGGTGTCACACTCTATCTGCTCAATCAGTCTTTGGACACATAGACTTAGATAGAGTGACCCCGTGGCACATAGGCAGGTGTCCCCTCTTGGACTCTTCCATTGAGAACCGCTTAAGTATGGTATCGATGTAGGTCGCTTGGGTGAGTCCGAGCATTCTATATATCTGTATTCCTAGAATAGGATGCTTCACCCTTGTCCTTCATTGAGAATCTACTAAACAACCATACTTTAGTAGATTCCTTGATTGCAGCATTCCTACGTCATTCCCAATGAGTAGAATGTCATCAACATAAAGTACAAGGAATGTCACCTCATTTTTAACTACCTTCTTATACACACATGGCTCCTCGTGATTCTTTATGAAACCAAATACTTTAATTGTTTCATCAAATCTCAGGTTCCAACTTCTCGATGCTTGTTTGAGATCGTAGATCGATCTCTGAAGTTTGCATACTTTATGCTCACTTCCCACAGATGTGAAACCCTCAGGCTGCGTCATATAGATCTCTTCCTTAATGTTTCCATTAAGGAACGCAGTATTCACATCCATTTGCTATATCTCATAGTCGTACCATGTGGCTTTGGCTAGTAGAATTCTAATTGACTTGAACATTGCAACTGGTGAAAAATTTTCGTCACAGTCAACACCTTGTCTTTGAGTTTAACCTTTCGCGACCAGTCGCGCCTTGTAGGTTAATACCTTACCATCATGCCCAAGTTTTCTCTTGTATATCCATTTACACCCAATAGGAACTATTCCTTCTGGAGGATTCAAGTCCAAACTTGGTTTGAATGCATTGAGTCAATCTCAGATTTCATTGCTTCAAGCCACAAATTAAATCAGCATCGGAAATTGCCTCCTTGAAGGTTCTTGGATCACATCCAATAGTTTGATCACTTTGATCATATTCAAGGAGGAAACCATATCTAACAGGAGCCTTAGGAACCCTTTCAGATCTCCTAGGTGTGTCCATATCAAGGATTGGCTCTTGAGGTGCTGGAGAATCACTTGGTACTTCAGTTGGTTCTCGAACCTCTTCAAGTTCTACTATCTTTCCTTTTCTATCAAGTAGAAATTCCTTTTCCAGAAAGGTGGCATTTTTAGAAACAAACACTTTTTTTTCATTGGCATAGTAGAAGCAGTATCCAATAAAATTCTTTGGATACCCAATGAAGTAGCATAAGATGGATCTATTATCCAGCTTATCTCCCACTGTCTTCTTCACGTAAGCAGGACATCCCCAAATCCTCAAGTATGAGTACTTGGGCGTCTTGCCATCCATATCTCATATGGAGTTTTATCCACTGCCTTGGTGTGGAAATTGTTCAACAACATTACGGCTGTTTAGAGCGCATAGCCCCAAAACAAAGCAGGAAGTTAAGTGAAACTCATCATAGATCAAACCATGACCATCAAGGTTCGATTACGATGCTCCGCTACACCGTTGAGCTATGAGTACTTGGGCGTCTTGCCATCCATATCTCATATGGAGTTTTATCCACTGCCTTGGTGTGGAAATTGTTCAACAACATTACGGCTGTTTAGAGCGCATAGCCCCAAAACAAAGCAGGAAGTTAAGTGAAACTCATCATAGATCAAACCATGACCATCAAGGTTCGATTACGATGCTCCGCTACACCGTTGAGCTATGGTGTGGCAGGAGGGTTCCACTGTGAGAGAATCTCATTCTCTTTAAGATAGTATTGAAATTCGGCACTGAAGTATTCTCCACCTCGATCGGATCGAAGTGTTTTAATACTTTTTCCCAATTGATTTTCTATTTCAGCTTTGAATTCTTTAAACCTTTCAAAGGATTCAGACTTGTGCTTCATTAACTACAAGTACCCATACCTAGAGTGATCATCGGTAAAGGTGACGAAGTAGGTGTGACCGGACTTAGTACCAATACTAAGTGGGCCACACACATCAGTATGGATCAAATCCAATAGGCCTTGAGCACGTTCAGGCTTGCCCGTGAAGGGAAATTTTGTCATTTTTCCCTTGAGACAAGATTCAAAAGTTGGTAGGGAGTTAATATCAGACATATCAAACATGTACTCCTAATCAACTTTTTCATCCTATTTAAGGAAACATGACCTAGCCTAGCGTGCCAAAGTTGTGCCGGGTTCAAACTATCGTTTTTCCTTTTATCGTTGTTGTGTGTGTTGCCACATCGCGAGTTGGAACTTCTCTCAATTTTAAGGCGTATAGATCGTTTTCACATTCCTCAATTCCAATTAAACATTCATTCTTGTAAATATTGCAAATCGAATTGGCAAAATGACAAGAATATCCATCACTATCAAGCATAGAAACGGAAATGATGTTCTTTATTAATTCAGGAACAAATAAAACGTTTCTCAACAACAACTTAAAATTTGAAGAAAGAAATAAATAAACATCTCCTATAGCTTCGGCCGCAACCCTTGCTCCGTTGCCAAGCCTCAAGTGGGTCTCACCCTCTCTAAGACGCCAGCTTCTTGTCATTACCTGAATTCATTGCAGATATGAGATCCACATCCGGTATCAAGTACCCAAGAATTCGAGTTAAGAGACATATTTATTTCAATTTAGAACATACCTTTTGCAGTTCGCAACTGCTCGAGGTAATCCTTACAGTTCCTCCTCCAATGCCCAGGCTTGTGGCAGTGGGGACAAACATCCTCAGATTTGTTCGGCTTTGAAGTCCTTGCCTTGGGCTTCTTGGCAGGCATTCCCTCCTTCGTAGGGGCAGAACGCTTCTTACCCTTACGTTTGGGCCCATTCTTCGCAGAGGAAGAAGAGCCCAAACGGAGGACGGGCTTGTCCTTCTTTATGGTCCCCTCGAACACGACAAGCATGTTTACCACCTCTTCAAGGGTGGCCTCCAACTTGTTCATGTTAAAGTTGAGCACAAAGGGGTTGAACGTAGCAGGCAGGGAGAGGAGAAGCAGATCCACAGACAGCTCATGTGGAAGCGAGATATCAAGGCCCACTAGCTTCTCAATGAGCCCAATCATACGGACCCCATGCTCGCCGACCGAAGTCCCCTCACGCATGCGGCTCTTCATGTGCTCCTTGACAGTAGTGAACCTCTCAGTCCGAGAGTTCTTCCCATACAGCTCTTTGAGATGAAGGTGTTGTTAGAGTAGGTGCCCAACTAGCCAACTTGTGACGTGTGGGCTTTTGATGATTCTTTGTGTAAAACAATCTTTGTTTATGAAATTCGCATTTTATATATGGCATTCTTTATCATCATTATTTTATAATGTTAACAATTGTGTTGGACAAAGACCTAGAATGCACCATAGTGTATGTTAGATGTGATAGTGGATATGATGGCTATCATGAAACACATCTAATAGTCACTGTGTATTCTGAACTTGTTCCTAGTCGATTGGGCCATCAAAATGAGGATAAGGCCGCCCGAGTTTGAGACTAGCATCTGCGATGTGAAGTACCACGTTTCATTGGTAGGGAACATTGTGATGTTCTGAGCATGCAGATGGATGGTTTGCCTGGAGAACTATCGAGCTACCCTCGTTCAGATTCTCCAAGTGGTTACCATTTGTCGAGTGGAGAGTCCGAGGTATTGGTTGTATGGATTAGTCCTTACTATTCGAAACATCATTGAGACTCTACATGATTTGTCGGCTCACTTTGACTCGTTTACCGACTTCGTGAGGGTCATCAGGTGTTGAGATTGGGTGAGGTCACGAAGCATGTGGAGTCGATGCTTTGTTGTCGAGGATTCACCGCTCGCCCTAGTGCGAGGATATCCTATGCTATCTGAGGAGATAATAGTGTAACAAATCTCTGGCCAGAGTACTCTTGTGCTTCAGTGTAAATGAGTTTACCTGGTAGCACTCGCGATGTCGCTATTCTGATCTCCAAGATGTATGCATGGCTATCGAATCTCTAACGACTATCGATTTACCATTGGTCGTTGATTCGATCGGGATATATGAGTTGAAAGGACCGTACTATATGCTAACCATCACCGACTGGTTCTTGCAGACACTATCAGTGATACCTAGGGGATCATGGGGCGATGTTGCTAGGCGCTTTACCATGGTCCGATGGGTAGATCAGAAAAATGTGTTTTCTGATTCGCAATAAGTTGTGAGCCCACGGCTAGCTGTATCCCTGAACCATTTAGGGTCACACAGTATACTGGTTTACCAATTCCCGTGCAGACAAGGACATGGTAATCAAAGTGTCAAGTATAGTACGAGGAAGGTTGGGAGTATGACTTCCCAAAAGTAGCTAAGGGAGTAGGACTTCCATATTTAGCTAATGAGAGTAAAACCTGTCATATATAGATTTTGTGGTCCGAAAATTTGATTTTACATCATAATGATCAGTTTTGTAAACTGAGCACATCGGTGATATCTGATCATCGATCGGGATTATGATGAGACCACAATTGAGGGAGTCGAACCGAATGTTCACATTTCGAGTTGAACCGAATGTTCACAGTTCGAGATGAACCGAATGTTCACAGTTCGAGTTGAACCGAATGTTCACAGTTTGAGTTGAACCGAATGTTCACAGTTCGATTTGAAACGAATGTTCAAAGTTTTGTTTACATCAAACTCTTTCCCTCAATCTATAAATATGGCATGAAGGGAGAAAGAAAAACACACAACAAAAGCTATTCAGAAAATTCTCCCCCTCTCCTCCTCTCCCTCCTCCCACCGTCGCCTTCGCCGTCGTCGCACTTCGCTGCGATCGTGTTAGAGTAGATGCCCAACTAGCCAACTTGTGGCGTGTGGGTTTATAGACTCTTGTATATGACAATCTTTATATATGATATTCGCATTTTTCATATGGCATTCTTTACTTTCATTGTGTTGTATGATGATTAACAATTGCGTTGAGTAAAGACCTAGAATGCACTATAGTGTATGTTAGATGTGATAGTGGGTATGACGGCTATCATGAAACACATCTAATAGTCACTGTGTATTCTGAATTAGTTCCTAGTCGATTGGGCCGCCAAAATGAGGATAAGGCCGCCCGAGCTTGAGATTAGTATCTGCGATGCGAAGTACCATGTTTCATTGGTAGGGAACATTGTGATGTTCTGAGCATGCAGATAGATAGTGGCTGGTGATCTATCGAACTACCCTCGTTTGGACTTTCCAAGTGGTTACCATTTGTCGAGTGGATAAGTCCGAGGTCTTGGTTGTAATGATTAGTCCTCACGACTCGAAACGTCATTGAGACTCTACATGATAGGCGTCTCACTTTGAACCGTTTGCCGACTGACTTGGGGTCATAAGGCGGCAGGATTGGGTGAGACCCCGATGCATGTAGGAGTCGATGCATCGTTATCGAGGATTCACCGCTCGCAGACATGCGTGGATATCCTATGCTATCTGAGGGGATAATAGTGTATAAATCTCTGGCCAGAGTACTAGAATTGTTTTAGGTAAATTGTCACTACTCGATCTCCAAGATGTATGCATAGCTATCGGATCTTTAGCGACTCTCGATTTATCAATGGTCGTTGATCTGATCGGCATATATGGATTGAAAGGACCGTACTGTACACTAACCACGACCAACTGGTTCTTGCAGGTACTATCAGTGATACCTAGGGGATCATGGGGCGATGTTGCTAGACGCTCTTACCATGATCCGATGGGCAAGTCCGAAATTGTGATTCCGGAGCCACAATGGTTGTGGGCCCACGGCTAGCTGTATCCCTAAACCATTGAGGGTCACGCAAGTACTGGATTCAAGATTCCCGCATGGATACTGAGCTCAATGTGTTGAGCAAAGGTAGAGGATTTTGGGGAGTGTGACTTCCTAAAAGTCAACAGGGGTCAAATCGTGATTTCCGCTGTTGAAGGGCAAAACGGTCATTTTGCACTGGGGTTCTGAAAAAATGGTTTTTCAGATCATAGTATTCAGTTTTGGAAACTGAGTCGATCGGTCCGATCTGATCGGCGATCAGAGTTACGATGAAGTCACGGTGATAGGTATGAACCGAATGTTCATCCGTTGGACCCGGGCCCGTTGGGCCGGTCCAAGTCTATTGCTTGTCTACTTAATGTAGACTTAGGAGGCTTTGATCATAACACAATCACAACTTGATTAAACCCTAACCCTAGCTCTAAAAGCCGCCGCCCACCTCTCTTCAAACCTCACGCCACCGCCACCGCCGCCTCGCCGGAATTTGTTCCGGCCAACTTGACGAGGAGAATCCGTCCACGCCGATCTCGTCAGGCCTTCTAGTGCAGGCTGACGAAGGAGTCTCCCTTCCGGTCGTGGACCTGATTGACGTAATCTACCGCCGCCTACCGTGAAGTGCCGGTTTCCTCGTGAAACTGGTCGGAGCCAGGCACGAGTTGCCAGAAAGGTAACCCCGAGAAACACCCTATGGTTGTTTTTGATTTTATAGTATTGATCGTCTCCCGACCAAATTTTTGTTCTTCCGCTGCCTCGTCAGGTAACCCCGAGAAACACCCTATGGTTGTTTTTGATTTTATAGTATTGATCGTCTCCCGACCAAATTTTTGTTCTTCCGCTGCCTCGTCGGGAGGCGTGATCAGGATCCGCCACGGTTCCCCAACAGTGGTATAAGAGCCAAGGTTCGAATCTGATCAATACAATTGTGCCTTATTGTATCTAAACTTTCAATTTTTCAGAATCAAAACAAAGTTTTTTGTTTCTCGGCCTGCCGGCCGCCGCCGCTCGCGGCGGCGCTAGATACCATGCGCACATGAGCGCGCGTTTAATCGCGTGGGCTGCACATCTTGTTGCGGCCGATGCATGCTGGTGGCCGACTCACTGGACGCTGCCCGGCGCAAAAATCGTTGCCCGATGTTGCGCCGCTGGTCGCGCAGGAGATGCGCGATGGTCGCGCATCACGGCCGTGCTGGTCGCGCGATGTTGCGTCGCTCGTAGCGCCGCTCCGGGCAAGCTGTTGCGCTGCTGGATGCGCGACGTGGCCGGCCGTTGCAAGCATGGTGGCGCGACTGGACGCACACTGGCCGAGAGGAAGGCTGCTTCTTCGCATCGCTTGCTGGGCGCCGTTGTGCGACGATGAGCATCGTGCGCCGCGCTTGTCACGGCCGTGCGTGGCCTTGCGCCCCGCGCGATTTTCATGGTGGCGGCCGCCGCCCGGCGATGCTCCGGCGATGTCGTGACGGCTGATTTCTTCTAGGGTTTAGTTCGGGCCTGTCACGGGCAGCCCGTGAAGTTTTCGGACCGATACTCGATATCGGGCCCGTTTTGGTCGACTTTGAAATTTTGAGATTTTTTGGGCCTAGAATTGTTTTAAGCCCAATTTGATACAATTAAATTGCAAAATCGATTTAATTTTGAAATATATGATTTTATAAATTAATATGATTTTGTTGATTGAAATTTGATTTTATCGACAAAATACGATTTTATTTATAAAATGCGATTTCATAATTGAAATATGATTTTGTTGATAAATAATTAGATTATTTATTTATGCATGTTAATTAAATTATCTGCATGATTGGGATGATCGAGAGCCGTGCCCAATTTGTTAGGTGTATGCGATAGGTTTTTGTGATTCGGGTTTGTAAATATTATTGATTATCATTTTAAGTGGGCCTGTTTGTGGCCCATTCCCACCCCTTGAAAAATGTATCACTTATATGTCATGGTATATTTAAATGTAAATTACTAGATTTAGTGGGAGGACATCCGAAGACGGTGGACAATGACGATCAAGGATATTGAAAACCGAAGATCTGTAAAACCGGAAGTATTGTAATAGGATTGCATTGCATGTTGCATTACCCCTAGGATTGGACCCAGGTCTGTGATTAGCAACCACGGACCGCATAGTTCTCGCGATCGATCATCCCAATATCATATGATTGGGCTCGTTGAAAAGCTGTCGGGCCTTGATATCGCACTTCCACACGAGCTGTCGGTGGATGTACTTCTCCTCTCACTACCCGCTGCATTTGACCCTTTTGTGGTCAACTTCAACATGAACAAGCTGGCAGCCACCCTTGAAGAGGTGGTTAACATGCTTGTAGTGTTTGAAGGGACCATAAAGAAGGACAAACCCGTCCTCCTTCTGGGATCTTCTTCCTCTGCGAATAAGGGACCCAGACGCAAGAGCAAGAAGCGTTCTGCTCCTGCGAAGGAGGAAAAGCCCGCCAAGAAGCCAAAGGCAAAGGCTTCCAAGCCAAATAAGAGCGAGGATGTTTGCCACCACTGCCACAAGCCTGGGCATTGGAGGAGGAACTGCAAGGAGTACCTCGAGCAGTTGCGAACTGCGAAAGGTATGTTCTATATTGAAATAAATATGTCTCTCAATTCGACTTCTTGGGTACTTGATACCGGATGTGGATCTCATATCTGCAATGATTTGCAGATGATGACAAGAAGCCAACGTCTTAGAGAGGGTGAGACCCACTTGAGGCTTGGCAATGGAGCAAGAGTTGCTGCAGTAGCTATATGAGATGTTTATTTATTTCTGTCTTCTGATTTTAAGTTGTTGTTGAGAAACGTTTTATTTGTTCCCTAATTAATAAAGAACATTATTTCTGTTTCTATGCTTGATAGTAATGGATATTCTTGTATGTTTGCTAATTCGATTTGCAATATTTACAAGAATGAATGTTTAATTGGAATTGGGGAACGCGAAAACGATTTATACACCTTAAAATTAAAAGACGTTCCAACTCGCGATGTCGAAGAACATACAATAACGATTAAATGGAAACACAATAACTTGAACCCAGCACAACTTTGGCACGCTAGGCTAGGTCATATTTCTCTAAGTAGGATGAACAAGTTTGTTAGGAGTGACATGTTTGATCTGTCAGACATTAACTCCCTACCGACTTGTGAGTCTTGTCTTAAGGGAAAGATGACTAAGAAACCCTTCAAGGGCAAGGGTGAGCGTGCTCAAGGCCTATTGGATTATATCCATACTGATGTGTGTGGTCCATTTAGTATTGGTACTAAATACGGTCACACATACTTCATCACCTTTACCGACAATTACTCTAGGTATGGGTATTTGTATTTAATGAAGCACAAGTCTGAATCCTTTGAAATGTTCAAAGAATTCAAGGCTGAAGTAGAAAATCAATTAGGCAAAAGTATTAAAGCACTTCGATCTGATCGAGGTGGCGAATACTTGAGTGCTGAATTTCAAGACTATCTGAAAGAGAATGGGATTCTCGCACAGTGGACCCCTCCGGCCACACCACAGCTCAATGGTGTAGCGGAGTGTCGTAATCGGACCTTGTTGGACATGGTTCGATCTATGATGAGCTTCACTGAACTTCCTACCTCGTTTTGGGGCTATGCGCTCGAAACGGCGGTAATGTTGTTGAACAATGTCCACACCAAGGCAGTGGATAAGACCCCATATGAGATATGGATGGGCAAACCACCCAAATACTCATTTATGAGGATTTGGGGATGTCCTGATTACGTGAACCAGACAGTGGGAGATAAGCTGGATACGAGATCCATCTTATGCAACTTCATTGGGTATCCAAAGAATTCCATTGAATACTACTTCTACTTTCCCAGCGAAACAAAAGTGTTTGTTTCTAGGAATGCCACCTTTATGGAAAGGGAATTTCTACTTGATAGAAAGTGCAAGATAGTAGAACTCGAAGAGGTTCGAGATCCAATCGAAGTACCAGGTGAGTCTCCCGAACCTCCAGAGACAATACCAGAAATGGTCGCACCTAGGAGATCTGAAAGGTTCCTAGGGCTCCTGAGAGATATGGTTTTCTCCTTGAATATGATCAAAGTGATCAAGTTGTTGGATCTGATCCAAGAACTTTCAAGGAGGCAATTTCCGATGCTGATTCTAATTTATGGCTTGAAGCAATGCAGTCTGAGTTTGACTCAATGCATGCTAACCAAGTTTTGACTCTTGTCAATCCTCCCGAAGGAATTGTTCCTATTGGGTGCAAATGGGTATACAAGAGGAAACTTGGGCCTGATGGTAAGGTAATGACCTGCAAGGCATGACTGGTCGCGAAAGGTTACACTCAAAGGCAAGGTTTTGACTGTGATGAAACCTTCTCGCCAGTCGCAATGTTCAAGTCAATTAGAATCTTATTAGCCATAGCCGCATGGTACGACTATGAGATATGGCAAATGGATGTGAAAACTGCGTTCCTTAATGGAAACATTAAGGAAGAGATCTATATGACGCAGCCTGAGGGTTTCACATCTGTTGGAAGAGAGCATAAGGTATGCAAGCTTCAGAGATCGATCTATGGTCTCAAACAAGCATCGCGAAGTTGGAACCTGAGATTTGATGAAACAATTAAGGAATTCAGTTTCATCAAAAATCCCGAGGAGCCATGTGTGTATAAGAAGGTAGTTAAAAGCGCTGTGACATTCCTCGTACTTTATGTTGATGACATTCTATTCATTGGGATTGATGTTGGAATGCTGCAATCAACTAAAGTATGGTTGTCTAGTAGATTTTAGATGAAGGACATGGGTGAAGCATCCTATATTCTTGTAATACAGATCTATTGGGATAGATCTAAACGGATGCTCGGACTCACCCAAGCTACCTACATTATACCATACTTAAGAGGTTCTCTATGGAAGAGTCCAAGAGAGAACACCTACCTATGTGCCACGGGGTCACTCTGTCCAAGTCTATGTGTCCGAAAACTGATGAGGAGATAGAGAATATGACACGTGTGCCATATGCCTCGGCAATAGGTAGTATTATGTATGGCATGATTTCGACTAGACCGGATGTCGCATATGCTCTGAGTGTCACGAGCCGCTACCAGGCCAACCCCGGCAAATTACATTCGAAGGCCGTGAAGGATATTCTTAAGTACTTGCGAAGGACTAAGAATATGTTCATGGTCTATGGGGGTGGTGAACTGAAACTGGAAGGCTACACTGATTCTAGTTCCCAGTGTGATGTGGATGATTCGAAGTCTACCTCTGGATTTGTATTCATGCTCAATGGTGGTGCTGCCTCTTGGAAGAGTTCCAAACAAGACACCATCGCGGATTCAACCACTGAGGCTGAGTACATCGCAGCATCAGCTGCTGCTAAGGAGGCCGTTTGGATAAGGAATTTCGTCCAAGAGTTGGGCGTCATTCCTAATGGAGTTGGTCCAGTCCCGGTATACTGCGACAACACGGGTGCCGTTGCGCAAGAAAAGGAGCCTATGTCTCACCAAATATCCAAACACATACTGAGAGAATACCACATAATCCAGGATATTGTGGCTAGAGGTGACATAGCAGTTGAGAGAGTCGCCTCTGCGGACAACGTTGCTGATCCACTTACGAAGCCCTTTCCTGGACCGTTGTTTGAAAAACATCGCGAAACAATGGGACTACGTCTGATGAGTAGTTGGCTTTAGGGCATGTGGGAGATTGTTAGAGTATATGCCCAACTAGCCAACTTGTGGCGTGTGGGTTTATAGACTCTTGTATATGACAATCTTTATATATGATATTCGCATTTTTCATATGACATTCTTTACTTTCATTGTGTTGTATGATGATTAAAAATTGCGTTGAGTAAAGACCTAGAATGCACTATAGTGTATGTTAGATGTGATAGTGGGTATGACGGCTATCATGAAACACATCTAGTAGTCACTGTGTATTCTGAATTAGTTCCTAGGTGATTAGGCCGTCAAAATGAGGATAAGGCCGCCCGAGCTTGAGACTAGTATCTGCGATGCGAAGTACCATGTTTCATTGGTAGGGAACATTGTGATGTTCTGAGCATGCAGATAGATAGTGACCTGGTGATCTATCGAACTACCCTCGTTCGGACTTTCCAAGTGGTTACCATTTGTCGAGTGGATAAGTCCGAGGTCTTGGTTGTACTGATTAGTCCTCACGACTCGAAACGTCATTGAGACTCTACATGATAGGCGTCTCACTTTGACCCATTTTCCGACTCACTTGGGATCATAAGGCGGCGGGATTGGGTGAGACCCCGATACATGTAGGAGTCGATGCAGCGTTGTCGAGGATTCACCGCTCGCAGACATGCGTGGATATCCTATGCTATCTGAGGGGATAATAGTGTATAAAAAATCGTGATTTCCGCTGTTGAGGGGCAAAACGGTCATTTTGCACTGCGGTTCTGAAAAAATGGTTTTTCAGATCATAGTATTCAGTTTTGGAAACTGAGTCGATCGGTCCGATCTGATCGGCGATCGGAGTTACGATGAAGTCACGGTGATAGGGATGAACCGAATGTTCATCCGTTGGACCCGAGCCCGTTGGGCCGGTCCAAGTCTATTGCTTGTCTACTTAATGTACACTTAGGAGGCTTTGATCATAACACAATCACAACTTGATTAAACCCTAACCCTAGCTCTAAAAGCCGCCGCCAACCTCTCCTCAAAACTCACGCCGCCGCCACCGGTGCACGCCGCCGCCGCCGCCGCCTCACCGGAATTTGTTCCGGCCAACTTGACGAGGAGAATCCGTCTGAGCCGATCTCGTCAGGCCTTATAGTTCAGGCTGACGAAGGATTCTCCCTTCCGGTCATGGACCTGATTGACGTAATCTACCGCCGCCTACCGTGAAGTGCCGGTTTCCTCGCGAAACTGGTCGGAGCTAGGCACGAGTTGTCAGAAAGGTAACCCCGAGAAACACCCTATGGTTGTGTTTGATTTTATTGTATTGATCGTCTCCCGGCCAAATTTTTGTTCTTCCGCTGCCTCGCCGGGAGGCGTGATCCGGATCCGCCATGGTTCCCCAACAGATCGTCCTAGCGAGGAGATTCTTCTCGTGAAATATTCCTTGGGGTTCTAGTGCACTCCAACGAAGGAATTGGAAAACTGGTCGGTGAACCGGATTAGGAGCAACCAAGTGGATCTGATTAGGAGCAACCAAAGAAGTGTTATTTCCATTTGAGAAATAGTAGGAGCTAGGTGCCTAGTCGCCAGACAGGTATATTCTAAACATCCTATGAATGTTTGAATTATTATATAGGTGTATTGACCATTCCCGGGCTCCTAAATTTTTAATTCTTTCGCCGCGCCCCGGGAGCGGGATCCGGATCCGCCGCTGCGCCAACAGGTGTATGCCAGCAGCATACTCCGTCTTCTCAAACTGCCGCTGCATTTCGTTGGACATAGATGCTATCATATAGCACCGTGCCTTAAGCTCATCATCCCACCATTTTTCCAGCTTTGCCAGCTCCTCAGGACTGGCATTGGCAGGGGCTTCCTTCGAGGGTTCTTCTCTAGCGTGTAGAGAAGTTTCTCCGAGGCGAAGACAATCATGAGGTTTCGAAGCCAATCTTGGTGGTTTAAGCCAGTGAACTTGTTGCTATCCAGTATAGCAGCAACTGGATTTTTGATCGAAGACATGATGTAAGCAGTTTATACTGAAAAGAAAAACAGACATGTATATTGACTATTCATGAAAAATGCTAAGACATAAAACATGGTCATTTAGTTTTATGAATTACCCTCCCACTATTTTAACGATTTCACCACCCTCTAATGAAATCAAGAAAGTAAGTTTCCTTAGTGGGTACACAGAGTCCAATCAAGAAATCATGGTCCCGAATAATATCAGCCAACCATGACCCTCAAAAGGTAGATCCCAATTGCAACAGGTGCAACCTCCATGTATTTACCTCACGTCCCGTAAGGGCACAAAAATATGACGCCGATTACTATCACGTGTCAAGATGACCCAATGTTGATTTGTGATGGACGGTCCCCTTAATGTTCCCAATAATATGAGCCAACGTTAAAGGGAGTTCCTACCAACTCACAGCAAGTGTCAATGACGTGTACAGCTTTTCGGCATACAGAATCCCCTCAATAATATGAGACGGGCTATGTATGCGGGTAGCATCGACGTACACCCATTGTTGATGGAAGGTAGGAAATTTTAAACAATATTTAAATTCGCTTAACTTATCGAATAAACTTTTAATCTTGATATAAATTTTAAATCAAATTAAAAATGCCGGTTTTTAATTTTGAAATTTGGTCTCAATAATTTTAAATCAAATTTAAAAATGCGGATTCAACAGATATATATCACTTATATAATTGGGATGATCGATGAGCGAGAGCTATGCGATCCGTGGTTGCCAAGCACGGATCTAAGTCCAATCCTAGGTGACATGTAATATGCAAATGCAATCCTATTACATAAGCTTCCAATTTTACAAGTCTTTGGTCTTCAATATCTTTGATCATCATCTCCACCATCTTCAAAATTATCCTCCACTAAGTCTAATATTTTTTACATTTAAATAACCATGACAAATAGGGACACATTTTAAAGGGGTGGGAACGGGCCATAAACCAGGCCCACTTTGAATTGATTTCAACAATATTACAACCAAAATTGTAAACCTAGCATACACCTAACACATTGGGCACGGCTCTCGATCATCCCAAACATTATCTATACAATTAACTCAATTAATTGACATAATAAAATAATCAAATCAATTTTGATTTATCCAACAAAATCATATTTTAAATATGAAATCATATTTTATAAAAAAATCTTATTTTGTTATTTTAATTGCATCAATTTTGGGCTTAAAATAATTTTAGGCCCACTATCTCAAAATTTTCAAAAATTAATTTTGGTCCAACCAAAAAGGCCCAACAACAAGTATTGGCCCAAAAACCCCTCGGGCCACTCGGGACAGTCCCCGAAAAATCCTAGAGTTCAAAAACCGCAGCCGTAACTCCGCCTCGGAACCGCCGCACGCGTGCAGCAAGAGTGCTGCACGCTGTGCGCGCCCCTGTGCGCACGGCAAGGCGGCCACCTGCGCGACCAGCTCACGCTGTTGTGGCGGTGGGTGTGCGCACGCCGCCCGCACGCGTGCATCACGCTGTTCGCGCCCCTGTGCGCAACGTGTGCGCACTGGGGGGGCGTCCACCTGCACGACCAGTTCGCGT
The DNA here is from genome assembly GCA_001598015.1 of Dorcoceras hygrometricum. NCBI lineage: Eukaryota > Viridiplantae > Streptophyta > Magnoliopsida > Lamiales > Gesneriaceae > Dorcoceras > Dorcoceras hygrometricum. The sequence goes on along the minus strand of KQ999956.1, from coordinate 296,595 downwards.
AGGTGGGGCGTTGGTGAGCGCACAGCCGTGGGCACAGTGCGGGCACGGTTATCGGCCGGCGGGAGCAACGCCCACCGGGATGTGCACGGAGGGCGCGTGCGACAGGCGCGCAACGCCAGCCGCACCATGCGCACGCGTATCCCGCGATCCCCGCCGCGATTTGCGTGCGGGCGCCGTGTGCGACTGGCGCGCGACTGTAGGCGGCGGCGCGCAAGACGGCGTTCGGCCGAAAATTTTTTATTTTTTTTAAAAACCGAGTTTTCAATTCCTTCGTTGGAATGCACTAGGATCCCAACGAATATTTCGCGAGCAGAACCTCCTCACCGAGTCGATCGCAACGAGGTGCGACGGCGGCGACGGGCAGCGGCGCGGCGATGACGGCCGGGAGGTGGGAGAGGAGGATAGGGAAGAAGAATAGCTGAAGAGCTTTTGGTAACGGAATAATGAGTGCCCCAGGGCTCTTATAGATTTTCCATGGGCTTAAACCGGGTTAATGGGCTTGGGACGGACCCAGGCCCAGGTGTACATTGGTTTCAAGTCCATCGCTGTGGCTTTATCATAATCCTGATCGACGATCAGATCGGACCGATCTACACAGTTTACAAAACTGAGCGTTATGATGTGAATACAATTTTTCGGACCACCTAATCCAAAATAGCACTTAGGCCCATAAAATTTAAGGGTAGTCATACTAGCCCTAATCTTAAGGAAATCTCATTTTCACCCTCAGTTAATTTAGGAAGTCACACTTCCATCCTTCCTCCTACTATACTCAAAAATTGAGCTCAATTTCCTTGTCTGCTTGGGAATTGGTAAACCAGTACACTGTGTGACCCTCAATGGTTCAGGGATACAGCTAGCCGTGGGCTCACAACTCATTGTGAATCAGAAAACACATTTTTCGATCTACCCATCGGACCATGGTAAAGCGTCTAGTAACATCACCCCAGATCCCCTAGGTATCACTGATAGTGCGTGCAAGAACCAGTCGGTCATGGTTAGCGTACAATACGGTACTTTCAACAAAAATATCCCGATCAGATCAACGACCATTGGTAAATCAAGAGTCACTAGAGATCCAATAAACATGCATACATCTTGGAGATCAAATATTGACATCGCATGTGTTACTAGGTAAACCCATTTACCCAAAACACATCTAGTACTCTGGCCACAGATTTATCATACTATTATCTCCTCAGATAGCATATGATATCCATGCACAAGGGCGAGCGGTGAACCCTGGACAACGAAGCATCGACTCCTACATGTATCGGGACCTCACCCAACCCCGCCACCTGATGATCCCAACTGAGTCGGTAAACGGATCAAAGTGAGGAACCTATCATGTAGAGTCTCAATGACGTTTCGAGTAATAAGGACTAATCTGTACAACCAAAACCTTGTACTTAATCCACTCGACAAATGATAACCACTTGAAAAGTCCGAACGAGGGTAGTTCGATAGATCACCATGTCACTATCCATCTGCATGCTCAGAACATCACAATGTTCCCTACCAATGAAACGTCGTACTTCACATCGCAGATGCTAGTCTCAAGATCTGGCGGCCCTTATCGTCTTTTGGACGGCCCAATTGACTAGGAACAGGTTTAGAACACACAGTGACTATTAGATGTGTTTCATGATAGCCATCATATCCACTATCACATCTAACATACACTATAGTGCATTCAAGGTTTTTATCCAACAATTGTAATAATAATAATGAAGATAAATAATGCCATAAAAGAATGCGAATTTCATAAATAAAGATCGTTTTACATAGAGTCAACAAGAACCCACACGCCACAAGTTGGCTAGTTGGGCACCTACTCTAACAGAACTGTGTCGCTCTAAGTTGATCTATGATTCTCTAAGATGATATGCGATGATATAAACTGATATACAATGCTCTAAGATGATCTGCAATGCTCTAAGCTGATCTGTAATGCTCTAAGTCGTTCTGTTGTAATCTGCTCTGATCTGTTCGAGTTCTTTTATTTTGTTACACCAAATCTTAGTAAATTTCAATCTCAATAATTTTCCTTTTTGGTGATGACAAAACTTAGCAGATTTATTTATAATATAAAATTTCAAACTAAATTTCAACAAGTACAAGAACTAGGTACAAGAACTGTAACTATAAGATCTCAATACCATCTGCTTTTTCCTCCGTTGTTACTTCCCTGTGTCTTCCACTTCTGCTAATTTCCTCCTTTTTGGCATCACCAGCTCTCGTAATGTGAGCAACGATTTCAGCTAGCTGAGAGCAAAAAGCAGCGAGGCTCGAAGACAGGGGCCATTGTTGTCGGATTGCTTGACTGCGAGAAACACTTTCTGCAACAGAATTAGGAAAACCAAGGTAGTACTGGTGATCGATTATTATGAGAAGAAAAACCATAAATAGAAGTTGAAACAGTGAGAGATAAAAAATATTGGTTGCGTCTTCGTACACTAACAACACACGTGTCAGGCATTGATTGGTGGGTTTTGATTTTAAAAGGACACTTGAAATTTATAGATATGTATAAAAAGGAAAAGATCCGCCATTTATAGAAAAGAAATCGCAGGCATTTATATTTTATATATCAGCAGAGGACAATCAGATCATATCTGGGATAAGAATCAGCCGTATATGGTTGTAATCTGAATTCGTTCAGCTCACGCGCATTCAATTGACTTTAAATCTTATTAACTCTTATCTAAGGTTCCCACTAAGCAGAGGTTCTCCCCTAAGCTGAGGTTTTCCCAAGCTGAGAAATTCCTCGATCACCTGCAATCTACATATTAGAGCAGTTCTAAGAGAACAATAATATTTCGAAAATACGTAAACTTAGCGTCAGGCAGTGTCTTGGTGAAGATTTCAGCGACTTGATATTCTATTGAAACGTATTCCAACCTGACTTCCTTCTTGAGCACGTGATCTCTAATGAAGTGATGCTTGATGTCGATGTGCTTGGTTCGCGAATGCATCACAGGATTCTGAGTGATGACAGTAGCACTGGTATTTTCGCAGAAGATAGGAGAGTTGAGTTGTCGTAGAAGAAGTGGTAGAATAATTTTTAATAAAATTAGGAGAGTTGAGTTGAGATTTGTTTTTCTTCATAAACTTCACAAACTTCTTTACGAAGAGGGACATTATGTCTTTGCTGAGCTCTTCAGCTGATTTGCTTGGAGAGCTCTATTCTGGAATGGTTGCTGTGAGAGCTTTCGGAGGCTGTGAGGTGGATGGCTCAGATTTAGCTCTGGTCTCCAGCTCAAACTCATAAGCCTTTAGATTAGAGAATATATCATGGATCTCCATCTTGTTCATGCCTTTTGACTCACTCATGGCCATCTTCTTCATATCCGACTCCTTGGGAAGTGCTCTCCTGAAGCGATTCGTCGAACTCATACATTGTTTCTCCAGACCTCATCTTTATTGATTCAAACTTCTGCAGGGCCACTGTAAGCTTGTTCTACATGGTTTGTTCATTTCCCTTGAATATTTGGTCAACTTCTCTCAGATTTCTTTGGAAGTGGCGCAGCCTTAATTTTACTGAACATATTATTGTACATCGTCTTGTAGAGAATATCCTTTGTCACGTTCTCTAGGTTCGCCTTCTTGTTATCTTCAGTCGTCCACTCCAATCTAGGCTTATCAACCCATTTTTCTGCACCGACAGAGATGTATACAGCTGTATTTGGCTTAATTATTTTTATCGGGCCATCGGTGATGATGAACCACATATCATCATCTTGAGCTACCAGGTGAGCTTGCACACTTATCTCCCAAACATCACATTCTTCCTTGGAAAACAAAGAAATTTTGTTGTGAGAAAAAAGACATATTTAATCATTTCAAATGACACAATTGTTAAAACACTAAGGTATCCACTCTAATACCACTTGTTGGGATAAAAAACATTGTTAACTTAAAACTTAGGAGTTTAGCGGGGGGGGGGGGTGTTGAATGAACTCCTTCAAAATTTTTCACGAAAATCCTTTTAAAACAATTTTACAAGTCTTTGGCTTAACTCTGAGCTGAGTTACTAGGTCGGAGGATCTCAGAATGATCTGTTCTCTTGAGTAACAAATATATGTGCAGAATGAACAGTGAACAGATTAAAAACTGAAAGTAATAATTTATAAACTAAATGCAGTAAAAGATAAAGGGACGAGAGTTTGTTTATGGAATTTCGAAGCTGAAACTCCTACGTCTCCCTTATTCCTCATTCAGGAAGGATTACACTAGAATATTGATTACTACAGCTCCTGCAATAACCCAATCCCAACAGCCGCAATTGTGATAATGCCTAGCACTCTATGACATATTACAAAAACACGATCTGTTCTGCTAATACAGTTATCAGCTCTGAGCTGATTAAGCTACGCTCGCTATTCACACTCTATTTTTTATTTACACTTGAATAAGAAGACACTACAGAGTGTGGATACAACATATAAAAATGACTTTGAAGCTTTTGGGAGCAAAGTCGAGGTGAAGACTATGAATGAACGGTTAAGTATTTGTGCGTGATCTAATATATCAAGCTTTCAGTCTATTGTTGCGTCATCTTTCTTCTTATGTTCGTCGCTTGTCACCTCTTCTTTCATTTATAGATTTTCTGATATGTTCGATCATTTGAGTGATTTGATCTTCTGGTTAATTGATCTTCTTTTCATTTTTGAAATACTTGCCTTGATACATTCCGAAATCATTGGAAGGTTACGGTTAGGTAAAGAAATAGTGTCCGATAATTTAGCTAGTGATTAAGCACTTGATTCGATCTTATCTGATTTGAGATACATTTTGCTAAGATTAAATCCTGACTTGTGCGAACATTTCTCTAATTTGAATGCTTTGTAAGCTCTGAGTTTTTCGCTGTACGCGCAATCTGAAAGCTGTTCTTGTGATCAGATCCAGACCTGAACCTTTCCTGGTCTGATCTAATAATCAATTTAAGCTGATTTGGAAACGTTCCTTTGAGCTGATTCGATTTATCTGAAAACTGAATATTAAATACTGACCTTGAGAACTGAGTCTTCACTCTTTTGATCTGAAAACTTATATTGCTTTAAGCCGAAAGCTGAAAACTTATATGAATAAAGATCATTTTTACAGTAGAGTCAACAATCCCACTACCAACGTTTGGTTAGCTGGGCACCTACTCTAACAATCTCTCACTTGCCCTATTGCCAACTAGTCATCAGACATAGTCACATTCCTTCACGATGTTATCAGACAATGTTCCTGGCAAGTTTTCGTAAGTGGATCAAAGATGTTGTCTACAGTGGAGACTCGTTCGACAACGATTCTTCTCTTTATAAAATTTCTCGGATTATGTGGGACTTTCTCAATATATGTTTGGATCACTGATGAGACTTGGGTTCCATTGCATGAGCAACGACACCCGTGTTGTCACAGTACACCGGGACTGGACCAACTATTTCAGGAATTATGCTCATCTCTTGGACGTAATTTCTCATCCAAACGGCCTCATTAGCAGCATCTGATGCTGCAATGTATTTAGTCTCAGTGGCTGAATCAGTAGAGGTGTCCTGCTTGGAACTCTTCCAAGAGACAGCACCTCCATTGAGCACGAATACAAATCCAGAGTTTGACTTCAAGTCATCCACATCACTTTGGAAGCTAGAGTCAGTGTAATCGTCCAGTATTTATTCTCCACCTCATTGGACATGAACATATTCTTTGTACTTCTCAAGTACCTAAGAATATCCTTCACAACCTTCCAATGCATTTGGCTGGGGTGGCTTGATATCTGCTCGTGACACTCAGAGCATAGGTGACATCAGGCTGGGGTGGCTGGGGTGGCTTGATACCATATCATACATTATGCTACCTTTTTCCGATGCATACGGCACACCTGTCATCATCTCTATCTCCTCGTCAGTCTTCGGAGACATCGACTTGGATAGAGCAACACCATGACACAGAAGTAGATGTCCTCTCTTGAACTCCTCTAAAGAGAACCTCTTAAGTATCGTGTCGATGTAGGTCACTTGGGTGAGTCCGAGCATCCCTTTTGATCTATCGCTATAGATCTTAATTCCTAAAATATAGGATGCTTCACCTAAGTCCTTCATCACAAACTTTCCAAAGATACATACCTTTTGTTGACTGCATCATTCCTATGTCATTCTGAATGAGTAGAATGTCATCAACGTAAATTACGAGCAATGTCACAATGCCCTTTATCAACTTCCTGACATGCACGGTTCCTCCGGGAACTTGACAAAATCAAATTCCTCAATCGTTTCGCCAAATGTCAGGTTTCAACTTCTTGATGCCTGCTTGAGACCAAAAAATAATCTTATGTTTGCATACCTTATGTTTGCTTCCAACAAATGTGAATCCCTCAAGCTGCGTCAATATAGTGTTGGCACACAATGGCGGATCCGGATCCTTTTTCTCGGGGGCGCAGCGGAAATCAAAAAAACCCCGAGAAACGTTCAATAAATTAATACAATTCAATAAACATTCATAGGGCGTTTATCGAATCGTTACCTTGCTGGCGTCTAGGCGCCTGGCTCCAACCAGAATTCATAGGAAAATCCGGCTCTTGAATTGTAGGAGGCGGTAGATCCTCCTAATCAGGTCCACGACCGGAATCAAGACTCCTTCATCAGCCTGCACTAGAAGGCCTGACGAATTTATCATGGACGAAAACTCCTCGAAAAACTGATCGGAACAAGTCCGATCACACGGCGGCGACGGCGGCGGCGGCGGTGGTGGCCGGAGGCGGTGGCGGTTTTGGGAGAGGAGGGGCGGCCAAGATCTCGTTTTGGAGGCTAGGGTTTTATTGTTGTGTGTCTTGTGATTAAGCCCTAAACCAACTTAACTAAATAAAGATGGTACATGGGCTTGAACCGGCCCAATGGACTTGGGTCATACCCAGGTCCATATGAACATTCGGTTCATTTAAATCACTGCGGTTTTATCATAACTCGGATCGACGATCAGATCGGACCGATCGACTCAGTTTCCAAAACTGAACGTTATGATGTGAAAAATAATTTTTCAGATTACCTAGTCCAAAATGACAGTTTTGCCCCTCAACAGCGGGAAATCGCAATTTGACCCCTGTTGACTTTTAGGAAGTCGCACTCCCTAAAATCATCTTCCTATGCTCAACACATTGAGCTCAGTTTCCATGCGGGAATTATGAATCCAGTACTTGTGTGACCCTCAATGGTTCAGGGATACAGCTAGCCGTAGGCCCACAACCATTGTGGCTCCGAAATCATAATTTCGGGCTTGCCCAACGGATCATGGTAAAGCGCCTAGCAACATCGCCCCATGATCCCCTAGGTATCACTGATAGTGCCTGCAAGAACCAGTTGGTCGTGGTTAGCGTACAGTACGGTCCTTTCAACACATATATCCCAATCAGATCAATGACCATTGGTAAATCGAGAGTCGCTAGAGATCCGACAGCTATGCATACATCTTGGAGATCGAATAGTGACATCACAAGTGTTACTAGATAAACCCATTTACCTAAAAAACATCCAGTACTCTGGTCAGAGATTCATACACTATTATCCCCTCAGATAGCATAGGATATCCACGCATGAAAGTGAGCGGTGAATCCTCGACAACGAAGCATCGACTCCTACATGCATCGAGACCTCACCAAATCCTGCCGCCTAATGAACCCAAGTGAGTCGGCAAACGGGTCAAAGTGAGACGCCTATCATGTAGAGTCTCAATGACGTTTCGAGTAATGAGGACTAATCAATACAACCAAGACCTCGGACTTATCCACTCGACAAATGGTAACAACTTGGAAAGTCCGAATGAGGGTAGTTCGATACATCACCAGGTCACTATCCATCTGCATGCTCAGAACATCACAATGTTCCCTACCAATGAAACATGGTACTTCACATCGTAGATGCTAGTCTCAAGCTCGGGCGGCCTTATCCTCATTTTGACGTCCCAATTGACTAGGAACGTATTCAGAATACACAGTGACTATTAGATGTGTTTCATGATAGCCATCATATCAACTATCACAAATAACATACACTATGGTGTATTCTAGGTCTTTATCCAACACAATTGTTAACATCATATAACATAATGAAAATAAAGAATGTCATAAAGAAATGCGAATGTCATATATAAAGATCGTTATATACAAGAGTCAATAAAAACCCACACGCCACAAGTTGGCTAGTTGGGCATCTACTCTAACAATCTCCCACTTGCCCTATAGCCAACTACTCATCAGACGTGTCCCATTGTTTCGTGATGTTTTTCAAACAACGGTCCTGGCAAGGGCTTCGTAAGTGGATCAGCAATGTTGTCCGCAGAGGCGACTCTCTCAACTGCTATGTCACCTCTAGCCACAATATCCCGGATTATGTGGTATTTCCTCAGTATATGTTTGGATCTTTGGTGAGACCTATGCTCCTTTGCTTGCGCAACGGCATCCTTTTTGTCGCAGTACACCGGGACTGGACCAACTCCATCCGGAATGACGCCCAACTCTTGGACGAAATTCCTTATCCAAACCGCCTCCTTAGCAGCAGCTGATGCTGCGATGTACTCAGCCTCAGTGGTTGAATCCGCGATGGTGTCCTGCTTGGAACTATTCCAAGAGACAGCACCACCATTGAGCATGAATACAAATCCAGAGGTATACTTCGAATCATCCACGTCACATTGGAAGCTAGAATCAGTGTAGCCTTCCAATTTCAGTTCACCACACCCATAGACCATGAACATATTCTTAGTCCTTCGTAAGTACTTAAGAATATCTTTCACGGCCTTCCAATGCATTTGTCCGGGGTTGGCCTGGTAGCAGCTCGTGACACTCAGAGCATATGCTACATCCGGTCTAGTTGAGATCATGCCATACATAATACTACCTATTGCCGAGGCATATGGCACATGTGTCATACTCTCTATCTCCTCATCAGTCTTCGGACACATAGACTTAGATAGAGTGATCCCGTGGCACATAGGTAGGTGTCCTCTCTTGGACTCTTCCATAGAGAACCTCTTAAGTATGGTATCGATTAGGTGTCTTGGGTGAGTCCGAGCATCCGTTTTGATCTATCCCGATAGATCTGTATTCCAAGAATATAGGATGCTTCACCCATGTCCTTCATCGAGAATCTACTAGACAACCAGACTTTAGTTGACTGCAGCATTCCTACATCATTCCCAATGAGTAGAATGTCATCAACATAAAGTACGAGGAATGTCACAGCGCTTTTAACTATCTTCTTATATACACATGGCTCTTTGGGATTCTTGATGAAACCAAATTCCTTAATTGTTTCATCGAATCTCAGGTTCCAACTCCTCGATGCTTGTTTGAGACCGTAGATCGATCTCTGAAGTTTGCATACCTTATGCTCACATCCTACAGATGTGAAACCCTCAGGCTGCGTCATATAGATCTCTTCCTTAATGTTTCCATTAAGGAACACAGTTTTCACATCCATTTGCCATATCTCATAGTCGTACCATGCGGCTATGGCCAGTAAGATTCTAATCGACTTGAACATTGCGACCGGTGAGAAGGTTTCATCATAGTCAACACCTTGCCTTTGTGTGTAACCTTTCGCGACCAGTCGTGCCTTGTAGGTCATTATCTTACCATCAGGCCCAAGTTTTATCTTGTATACCCATTTACACCTAATAGGAACAATTCCTTCGGGAGGATTAACAAGAGTCCAAACTTGGTTCGCATGCATTGAGTCAAACTCAGACTGCATTGCTTCAATCCACAAATTAGAATCAGCATCGGAAATTGCCTCCTTGAAAGTCCTTGGATCACATCCAACAACTTGATCACCTTGATCATCTTCAAGGAGGAAACCATTTCTTTAAAGAAACCATATCTCCTTGGTGCGACCATTTCTGGTACTGGCTCCGGAGGTGCAGAAGATTCACTTGGTACTTCAATTGGTTCTCGAACCTCTTCGAATTTTACTATTTTGCCCTTTCTATCAAGTAGAAATTCCCTTTCCATAAAGGTGGCATTTCTAGAAACAAACACTTTTGTTTCGTTGGGATAGTAGAAGTAGTATCCAATGGAATTCTTTGGATACCCAATGAAGTAGCATAAGATGGATCTCGTATCCAGCTTATCTCCCA
>KQ999956.1:271438-285965 GCA_001598015.1 Dorcoceras hygrometricum | reverse complement strand
TCTTATCCACTGCTTTGGTGTGGACATTGTTCAACAACATTACCGCCGTTTCGAGCGCATAGCCCCAAAATGAGGTAGGAAGATCAGTGAAGCTCATCATAGACCGAACCATGTCCATCAGGGTTCGGTTACGACGCTCCGCTACACCATTGAGCTGTGGTGTGGCCGGAGGGGTCCACTGTGCGAGAATCCCATTATCTTTCAGATAGTTTTTTTTCCCAAATCCTCATGTATGAGTACTTGGGTGGTTTGCGCATCCATATTTCATATGGAGTCTTATCCACTGCTTTGGTGTGGACATTGTTCAACAACATTACCGCCGTTTCGAGCGCATAGCCCCAAAATGAGGTAGGAAGATCAGTGAAGCTCATCATAGACCGAACCATGTCCATCAGGGTTCGGTTACGACGCTCCGCTACACCATTGAGCTGTGGTGTGGCCGGAGGGGTCCACTGTGCGAGAATCCCATTATCTTTCAGATAGTCTTGAAATTCAGCACTCAAGTATTCACCACCTCTATCAGATCTAAGTGCTTTAATACTTTTCCCCAACTGATTTTCTACTTCAGCTTTGAATTCTTTGAACCTTTCAAAGGATTCAGACTTGTGCTTCATTAAGTACAAGTACCCATACCTAGAGTAATCATCGGTAAGGTGATGAAGTATGTGTGACCGTACTTAGTACCAATGCTAAGTGGGCCACACACGTCAGTATGGATAAAATCCAATAGGCCTTCAGCACGTTCAGGCTTGCCCTTGAAGGGTTGTTTAGTCATATTTCCCTTGAGACAAGACTCACAAGTCGGTGGGGAGTTAATGTCTGACAAATCAAACATTTCACTCCTAACTAACTTGTTCATCCTTCTTAGAGAAATGTGACCTAGCCTAGCGTGCCAAAGTTGTGCTGGGTTTAAGATATCGTATTTCCTTTTAATTGTTGTTGTATGTGTTTCCATATCGCGAATTGGAACTGGTTTTAATTTTAAGGTGTCGATATCGTTTTCGCGTTCCCCAATACCAATCAAACATTCATTCTTGTATATATTACAAATAATTAGCAAAAACACAAGAATATCCATCACTATCAAGCATAGAAACAGAAATAATGTTCTTTATCAATTCGGGAACAAATAAAACATCTTTCAATAACAACTTAAAATTTGACGACAGAAATAAATAAATATCTCCTATAGCTACTGCAGCAACTCTTGCTCCATTGCCCAGCCTCAAGTGGGTCTCACCCTCTCTAAGACGTCGGCTTCTTGTCATCACCTACAAATCATTGCAGATATGAGATCCACATCCGGTATCAAGTACCCAAGAAGTCGAATTAAGAGACATATTTATTTCAATATAGAACATACCTTTTGCAGTTCGCAACTGCTCGAGGTACTCCTTGCAGTTCCTTCTCCAATTCCCAGGCTTGTGGCAGTGGTGGCAAACATCCTCAGTCTTGTTTGGCTTGGAAGCCTTTGCCTTGGGCTTCTTAGTGGGCTTTTCCTCCTTCGCAGGGGCAGAACGCTTCTTACCCTTGCGTCTGGGCCCCTTCTTCGCAGAGGAAGAAGAGCCCATAAGGAGGACGGGCTTGTCCTTCTTTATGGTTCCCTCAAACACGACCAGCATGTTAACCACCTCTTCAAGGGTGGCGGCCAGCTTGTTCATTTTGAAGTTGACCACAAAGGGGTCGAATGCAGCGGGTAGTGAGAGGAGAAGCACATCCACAGACAGCTCATGTGGAAGTGTGGTATCAAGGCCCGCCAGCTTTTCAACGAGCCCAATCATACAAATCCCATGCTCGCGGACCGAAGTCCCATCGCACATGCGGCTCGTCATAAGCTCCTTGACAGCGGTGAACCTCTTATGTCGAGAGTTCTCCCCATACAGTTCCTTGAGATGAAAGAGTATGTCAACACCATATCGTCTTCTCAAAGCGCCGTTGCATTTCGTTGGACATCGATGCCATCACATAGCATCGAGTCTTAAGCTCATCGTCCCACCATTGTTGAAGCGTAATCAGCTCATCAGGGCTGATATCGGCAGGGGCTTCCTTCGGAGGGCTCTTCTCTATCGTATAGAGAAGCTTCTCCGAAGCCAACACAATGTTGAGGTTTCGAAGCCAGTCTTGGTAGTTCAGATCGGTGAACTTGTTTCTATCCAGTATAGCAGCGAGTGGGTTTTTGATCGAAGACAATATAAAGCAGTTTATACTGAAAAGAAAAACAGACATGCATTACTAACTATATATGAAAAGCGCTAAGACATAAAACAAGGTCATTTAGTTTTATGAATTACCCTCCCACTATTTTAACGATTTCACCATCCTCTAATGCAATCGGGAAAACAAGTTTCCTTAGTGGGCACACGGAGTCCATTCAAGCGACCATGGTCCCGAATAATATCAGCCAACCATGACCCCCAAAAGGTAGAATCCAATTTCAACCGGTGCAACCTCCATGTATTTTACCTCACGTCCAGTAAGGTCCCAATAATATGACGTCGATTACTATCACGTGTCAAGATGACCCATCAATGTTGAGTCGTGAAAATCATGCAATTTTAAATCACAATTTAAAACATGCGGATTCAACATATATCAAATATATAAATAAACTTTGGGATGATCGATCGCGAGAGCTTTGCGGTCCGTGGTTTCCAGTCACGGACCTGGGTCCAGTCCTAGGTGAAATGCAATATGCAATGCAATCCTATTACAATTGCTTCCAGTTTTACAGATCTTCGGTCTTCAATATCTTTGATCGTCATCTCCATCGTCTTCAATTGTCCTCCCACTAAATCTAGTAATTTACATTTAAATTTTCATGACAAGTAAGGGATACAATTCTCAAGGGTTGGGAACGAGCCACAAACAGACCCACTTAAAATGATATCAACAATATATTACAACCGAAATCGCAAAACCTAAAGCATACACCTAACACGTTGGGTACGGCTCTCGATCATCCCAAACATGCAATCAATCTAATTAATTTGCATAAATTTAAAGGATCAAATTATTTACCCACAAAATCATATTTTAATTATAAAATCGCATTTTATAATAAAATCGCATTTTGTCGACAAATCATATTTTAATCAACAAAATCATATTTGATAATTAAAATCATATTTTGCAATTTTAATTGCATCAAATTGGGCTTAAAACAATTTTAGGCACAAAATCTAAAAAATTTCAAAATCAATTTTGGTCCGACCAAAATCGGCCCAATATCGAATATTGGCCCAACTACTTCGTGGGCTGCCCGGGACAGGCCCGAACAAAATTCAAAAGGCAGAACATGTCGCAACCGGCTGCCGAAAAACGCAGGACGGCGGCCGCCGCCGTGCAGGCCGCACGTGATGCCGCGCATCGCCACGCCAATCCAGGCGCACGGCCGCACGCCGCAACTCGGCCACCGCGCAAACATGTGCGCAAGGCCAGCGGCCTTTGGCCGGCCACCATGCGCGGCCAGCGCGCATGGTTTCTCTTAGTTGCACGCGCGCTATTGCGCGCCGCATGTTGGCGCCGCCGCACGCGGCGGCGGTCGGCATTCCCGAAATTTTTTTTGTTTTCAAACTTTGAGATCTGTGCAATTATGGCTCAATAATGTATTGAAGGATCCGAGCCTGAGCTCTGATACCACTGTTGGCACACAATGGTGGATCCGGATCCCGTTTTCTGGGGGCGCAGCGGAAATCAAAAAAACCCCGAGAAACGTTCAATACATTAATACAATTCAACAAACATTCAGAGGGCGTTTATCGAATTGTTACCTTGCTAGCGTCTAGGCGCCTGGATCCAACCAGAATTCACAGGGAAATCCGGCTCTTGAATTGTAGGCGGCGGTAGATCCTCCTAATCGGGTCCACGACCGGAATCAAGACTCCTTCATCAGCCTGCACTAGAAGGCTTGACGAATTTAGCACGGAAGAAAACTCCTCGAAAAACTGATCGGAACAAGTCCGATCACACGGCGACGGCGATGGGTGGTGGCTGGCGGCGGCGGCGGTTTTGGGAGAGGAGGGGCGGCCAAGATCTAGTTTTGGAGGCTAGGGTTTTATTGTTGTGTGTCTTGTGATTAAGCCCTAAACAAACTTAATTAAATAAAGATGGTACATGGGCTTGAACCGGCCCAATGGATATGGGTCATACCCAGGTCCATATGAACATTCGGTTCATTTAAATCACTGTTGTTTTATCATAACTCGGATCGACGATCAGATCGGACCGATTGAATCAGTTTCAAAAACTGAACGTTATGATGTGAAAAACAATTTTTCAGATTACCTAGTCCAAAATGACAGTTTTGACCCTCAACAGCGGGAAATCGCAATTTGACCCCTGTTGACTTTTTGGAAGTCTCACTCCCTAAAATCCTCTTCCTATGCTCAACACATTGAGCTCAGTTTCCGTGCGGAAATATGAATCCAGTACTTGTGTGACCCTCAATGGTTCAGGGATACAGCTAGCCGTGGGCCCACAACAATTGTGGCTCCGAAATCACAATTTCGGACTTACCCAACGGATCATGGTAAAGCGCCTAGCAACATCGCCCCATGAACCCCTAGGTATCACTGATAGTGCCTGCAAGAATCAGTTGGTCGTGGTTAGTGTACAGTACGGTCCTTTCAACACATATATCCCGATCAGATCAACGACCATTGGTAAATCGAGAGTCGCTAGAGATCCGACAGCTATGCATACATCTTGGAGATCGAATAGTGACATCGCGAGTGTTACTAGGTAAACCCATTTACCTAAAACACATCCAGTACTTTGGACAGAGATTCATACACTATTATCCCCTCAGATAACATAGGATATCCACACATGAATATGAGCGGTGAATGCTCGACAACGAATCATCGACTCCTACATGCATCGGGATCTCACCCAATCCTGCCGCCTAATGACCCCAAGTGAGTCGGCAAACGGGTCAAAGTGAGGCGCCTATCATGTAGAGTCTCAATGACGTTTCGAGTAGTGAGGACTAATCAGTACAACCAAGACCTCGGACTTATCCACTCGACAAACGGTAACCACTTGGAAAGTTCGAACGAGGGTAGTTCGATAGATCTCCAGGTCACTATCCATCTGCATGCTCAGAACATCACAATGTTCCCTACCAATGAAACATGGTACTTCACATCGCAGATGCTAGTCTCAAGCTCGGGCGGCCTTATCCTCATTTTTACGGCCCAATTGACTAGGAACGTATTCAGAATACAAAGTGACTATAAGATGTGTTTCATGATAGCCATCATATCCACTATCACATCTAACATACACTATGGTGCATTCTAGGACTTTATCCAACACAATTGTTAACATCATATAACATAATGAAAATAAAGAATTCCATAAAGAAATGTGAATGTCATATATAAAGATCGTTATATACAAGAGTCAATAAAAACCCACACGCCACAAGTTGGCTAGTTGGGCATCTACTCTAACATATAGATTTCTTCCTTAATATTACCATTAAGGAACGCAGTCCTCAAATCTATTTGCCATACTCGTAGTCATATCATGCAGCTATGGCTAGCAGTTTCCTTATGGATTTGAACATAGCGACTGGTGAAAAGTTTCATCAAAGTCAACATCTTGCCTTTGAGTGTAACCCTTTGCCACCAATCGCGCCTTAAAGGTCAGTACCTTACCATTAGGACCAAGTTTCCTTTGTAAATCCATTTACATCCTATCGGAATAATTCCTCCAGGAGGATCTACTAAGGACCAAACTTGGTTTTCGCACATGGCGTCTATTTCAGACTGCGTGCCTTCAATCCTAATGAAGAGTTAGCATCAGAAATTGCCTCATTGAAGTTCCTTGGATCGCATCCAACGTCAGGATGATCTTGATCCTCTTCAAGTAGGAAATCATACCGGACAGGAGATCTAGGGACCCTTTTGGATCTCCTAAGAGCGTGTCTCAATGATTGGTTCTTGAGGTGTGGTCGGTACAATACTCTCTTCGGGTCTTGCCTTTTCTATCCAGTAGAAAATTCCTTCTCCAAGAAGGTGGCATTTTGGAACAAACACTTTTGTTTTTGTGGAGTGATAAAAATAGTATCCAATTGAGTTCTTTGGATACCCCACTAAGTAACATAAGATGGATCGATTATCCAACTTATCTCCCACTGTCTACTTCACGTAAGCAGGACTTCCTATTATCATGTACGAGTACCTGGGCGGTTTGCTCATGAATATCTCATATAAGTCTTTCCACTGCTTAAATGCAGACATTGTTCAACAACAACACCGTCGTTCAAGCGCATAGCCCCATAACATGGGTGGAAGTTCAGTAAAGCTCATCATAGATTGAACCATGACCATCAGGGTTCGATTATGATGCTCCGCTATACCATTATGCGGTGGTGTCTCTAGAGGTGTCAACTGTGAGAGAATCCCGTTCTCTTTAAGATAATCAAAAACTCTGTTCTTAAGTATTTTCCACCTCTATCAGATCAAAGAGCTTTAATACTTATGCCCAATGGGTTTTCTACTTCATTCTTGAATTTCTTGAACCTTTCACAAGATTCAAATTTATATTTCATTAAATATGAATACCTTATGCCTCTAGTAGTCATCAATAAAGGTAATGAATTAGGTGTGCCCATACATAGTTCCGATACTAAGTGGACCACGCACATCTGTATGGATCAAATCCAACAGTCCATGCACATGCTCAAGCTTGCCTCTAAAAGGTGTTTTAGTCATTTTCTCTTTCAGACAGGACTTGCAAATAGGCAGGGAGTTGATGTCAGACATTTCAAACATCTCCTCTTCCACTAAATTGTTCATCCTTCTTGGGGATATATGACCTAGCCTAGCGTGCCATAGTTGTGCGGGGTTTGATTATCGTGCTTCCTTTTAACATTACCCAGCTTGTGGCAGTGGTGGAAAATGCCCACAGACTCTTGGAAGACCTTGCCTTTGGCTGGAAAGATCACTTCTTTCCTTTTCCTATAGGTCCCTTCTTCACAGAGGAAGATGAGACCATCGGGAGAACATGTTTGTCGTTTTGATGGTTCCGTCACACGACCAATATGTTGACCAATTCTTCAATACTGGCCTCCAGTTTGTTCATGTTGAAGTTAACCACAAAATTATTGAACGCAGGAGGAAGATAGAGAAGTAACAAATCCGCATACAACTCATGTGGAAGTTCAAGATCGAGGCTCACCAACTTCTCAATGAGCCCAATCATGCGTACCCCATGCTTGTGGACCGAAGTCCTATCTCGCACGTGGCTCATCATGAGTTCCTTGGTATTAATGTACCTCTTAGCTCGCAGGTTCTTCCCAAATAGTTCTTTGAGGTGCTGGTGAATGTCAGCAGCATCCAAAGCTTCCTCAAACCTCCTCTGCAGTTCGTTGGACACAGATGCCAACATATAGCACTTGGCTTTGAGATCATGGTCCCACCATGTCTCAAGCTTCTTCAGCTCCTCAAGGATAATGTCAGCAGGTGCTTCTTTCAGAGAAGATTTATCTAGTACACATACTAGCTTCTCCGAGGCCAGAACAATCCTGAGGTTTTGTAACCAATCAAGGTAGTTCAGTCCGTTAAGTTTGTTATTATCGAGAATCAATGATAGTGTATTATGCATAGTCATGGTAAATATATTGAATTGAAAACAGACACACATCAATGACTATTCATAATAATTTACTAAAACATAAAACAAGGTCATTTAGTTTTATGAATTATCCTCCCACTATTTAACAATTTCACCACCCTCTAATGAAATCGAGAAAGCCAGTTTCTTTAGTGGGTACACAGAGTCCAATCAAGAAATAACGGTCTCAAATAATATCAGCCAACCATGATCCTCAAAAGGTAGAGCCCAATTGCAACAGGTGCAACCTCTATGTACTTACCTCACGTCCAGTAAGGGCCCAATAATATGACGCCTAGCATCGGCGTCCACCTATTGTTGATGGAAGGTAGGAAATTTTAAACAATATTTAGATTCCCTTAGCTTCATGATCTTATCGAATAAACTTTTTTTTTATGATCAATTTATAAGCCATGGACTAAGATTCTCTATGAGTGCTTCCAGGTTATTGGAGGAGCTAAGGCCCACTTAAAACTCAACTTCCTAAGACAATGCAACGCCCCTCATTGAGCCCAGCAGGCACAAGCCATTTTTAAGCCGGTCTATGAAGGACTCTCTTAGATTATGTTTTGTCACACGACCTCATAATTATCAATAAACTAAGTTCCTTCAATTTAATCATGAAACTTTAATCTTGATATAAATTTTAAATCAAATTTAAAATGAGGGATTTCAATTTTGAAATTTGGCCTCAATAATTTTAAATCAAATTTAAAATTCGCGGATCCAACAGATATACATCACATATATAACAGGGATGGTCGATAACCGAGATCTATGCGATACGTGGTTGCCAAGCATGAATCTAGGTCCAATCCTAGGTGGTATGCAATATGCAAATGCAATCCTATTACATAAACTTCCAGTTTTACATGTCTTCGGTGTTCAATATCTTTGATCATCATCTCCACCATCTTCAATATTTATATTTAAATACCTTTGACGTGTATCGTGCGCATGGGACGTGCGGGACGCTGCCGCAAGGTCTGCGCGTCACGTTCACGCGGGACATGAAGGACGCTCCCACAACATCTGCGCATAACGTGCGTGTGGGACATGTGGTACGATCCCGCAACGTCTGCTCGTAACGTGTGCGCGAGACATGCGGGATGATCCCGAAAGTCTATGCGTAACGTGCGTGCGGGACATGTGAGACGATCCCGCAACGTCCGCCGTGATGTGCGCATGGGATATGCGGGACGATCCAGCAATGTCCTCCGCATCGTGCACACAGGAAATGCGGGATGATCCCACTACGTCAGCCGCATCGTGCGCGCGGGAAATGCCGGACCATCCCACAATGTCCGCCGCAACATGCGCACGGGAAATGCGGGATGATCCCGCAACGTCAGCCCGGCGACGTGGCAATTCGTCGGGAATTTTTTTGAAAATCGAGTTTTTGATGCAATTAGGCAGAAATCGTGTATTGACAGATCCGAGCCTGAAGCTCTGATACCACTGTTGGCGCAGCGATGGATCCGGATCCCGCTCCCGGGGCACAACAGAAGTTTAAAAATAATAGCCCGGGAACGGTCAATAAACGAAAATTAAAACTAAACATACAAAGGATGTTTGTAGTATTTACCTTTGGCGACTACGGGCTCAGCCCCGACTATTCCGGTTTCAATAGCACTTCAACGGTTGAATAGCTCCAATCGTCCAATCCGGTCCACGACCGGAATCTCAATTCCTTCACTGGTTTGCAACTAGAAAACCAGTGAATATTTCACGAACGGAATTGTCACACCGATACGGTCGGAATGAATTCCGACAGCTATGGTGGCAGGCGGCGATGACGGCCGAGGGAAGACGGGAGGAGGAGGGCCAGAGTGAGGAGAGGGAAGCAGTGTGGCAGTTGTCAATACAACTTGGTACAAATGAAAATCTCCCCCTAAGCCCCTATTTGTAGATATTTCGTGGGTTTAAACCAAGTTAATGGGCGCAGGTCGGTCCCAGGCCCAGGGAACATTGGTTTCAAGTCCATCGTTGTGGCTTCATCATAACCTCGATCGTCGATCAGATCGGACCGATTTCCACAGTGTACAAAACTAAATATTATGATGTGAAAACAATTTTTCGGACCACCTAATACAAAATAGCTAAAAGGAAAGTCATACTTACCCAGCCAATTTACGAAGTCACACTTGTCAGGCCATGTGCGCTAATACAACAATAAGTCACAATTATGCGGAAGCATCCTAAAAATATGAGCTAAAAATTTTCCAATATAGGCCTTATCCAATATCATTCAAAATACATTAATACTCAAAATAAGAGTTTAACTTAAAACTCATACAATAAAATAAGTAGTCAATCCACTACAGATCCAAAAAAATAAAGGCGCAGGACATCCCCTGTCAGGCCTCGTGCACAACACAGAGTCAAAACACGCAAAACATGGCGGAAGCACTTAAAAAGTGGCTAAAAAGTTTTCTCTTTTGGCCTGACGAAGAAAACATAATTTAAAATACTGTCATACTCAAAATAATCCCAGTTAACACAAAATCAAAATAACATAGTATCATTATAACGAATACAACACTGCCCAACGGCCAAATACAACAGCTGAAAACCACAAATCACAGACAGACTAATAACTACATAAGCCTAAGCACCACCCGGGACATCCCACCCGCGGCGATACCGGTGCAATAGATACTATACATAACTGGGACACTCTAAACACCTCCTGGGGCATCTCCAGCTGAATCATCTCCATGACCAGCGGAAAAACCTGGGAAACCTGAAAAACAAATAGGCAAACAAAACAAACCAGCCCCAGAGGGACATCGGGGTCAAACCCCAGTACGAAGAGCATCATAAAACAGCAATTCAGATACAGCATGCAATGTATCATGTCGTGCAAATGCATGAGCGGTACAAAGAACATCGGTAACAACCGGAGGGCCAAATGGATAGAAAACAACAACTATGACACATCACTGAGTCTCGGATGCTACCCGATCGCACCCAGTGGAAAATAGAGTGGCTTATCGTTGCACCTGCACGGAAGCCACCCGCCAGGTCGCACGGAATTTCAAGTGGACATAACCACCCACCAACCTCTATCCAGGTCACTGCATCTGAGGACTGGGAACAACTCAACCAACATCCTCTAGCTGCACTCCATCGTGGTTATGCAACACCGCACCGCACCACGAGGGAAGAGCTCCAACAGAGCAACATATCATGGCTAACAAAGGAAACATTGACTCAATATGCTATGCAGATGCAGTAACATTCTTAACATGATGCATGTACGAGTAATGCTAGAAAACACAACAAAAGCATTCAAATAATAAAATGCATACCAACTCAACAGATCACCAAACAGCAGGTAATACACCAGATAGTTCAGCCAATAGACATGCATAATATACACCGCTTGCCTCTACACAAACACTCGGCACAACTATATAACACATGATACATCCCCATGCCTATCTCAAGGCTGTAATACAAGCTCAATTCGTACCTCTACACGGCAACTACCTCACGCAGATTCTTCCAAAGCACGGTACCAACTACCTACTCGACTACGATACCTCACAGCTCACTGCAGACTCACAAGTTTGCCCAGAAGCTCGAATCTGTGAAGGCACCTGGCAAAATAGTTCAAAAACTGAATTCCAAACATCACTATCTACGGCCAATAACCGAAGCCTGGTTCTACAAGTCTACGCAGGAAAAACTAACTAGAATAATCTGAAAACTAGTCGAAAACACTCACCCAAGAGTCCAGAAGAGCCAACGAATGCTCGGGTTAGACCTCACGAAAAGCGTAGAACATCCAGATTCTGCGCACTTCTCTCCAACGTCGACTTTGATCTCCTAGCTAGCAGCAATCGAAAGAGGAACTCAAGAGGAGTCCAGCGCCACCCTTCTCGTTCCAAACGACGACGGAAAACGGCGGAAATCGACGGAAGTAGGCTACGGTGAACAGTAAGGGTTTCAAGAATATCGGGGAAGAACAGAGGAAATATCGGGGAAAAAATATGCTAAGTGTTCGCAAACACTGGTATTAAAATCCTCCAATCAAACGCTACTGTTAAAGTCAATCGCAGGTAAAACAGATCTCTAAAACAGATCCCATCGCTGAGGAACAAAATCACAATCCGAAACCAGCACTCACGGTAACACGCGCACAATTTAAACAAAACGACAGCGTATCGACGAAACAGATCTCTGGGCTCGCAATAGGTACTAACAACGCTCGACAAAACCGGTCAACGCAAAGCGTTGACATCAGCTCAAGAATTCTCGCCGCTAACAGATCTCTCAACGCCCTACGAACGTAAACACTAAACGACGTTGTAGAACCCAATAGAGAAATATGGACACGTCATCAAATCTCCCCGTAGCGCTCCAACAGATCTCTAGCGCTAGACCCAAAACGGTGCCGTCTCCACTTATCTAAACGACGTAGCATCACTCCCCCGCTACAACAGATCTCACATATGTTATCACCCGTTGACCCGCGTTGACATCCGATTCACCACCAACCAGATTCCACAACCACGCGCTCTAACAACATTCAAAACCCCAAAACGATGACGCACAACACCTCGGTGAAATCTGGACGCTAATAACAAACACGGGAGAAATCTGAAACACTAAGCGCTAAACACTGCGTTGCAAAACAGATCTCACAAACACACCCAACCTAAACGACAGCGTTTTGTTTTCCTCACTCTACATCCCAAATCAAACACCAGCGACCAGATCTCTCCACAACCCAAACAGATCTCACCTATGAACACTAAAAAAATACGCGCTAACAGGCTTCAGTACACTAGCTATAACAGATTTCTCCCTCTGACAGATTTCTCACAACAAATCTATCAATTTGACTCCAAATTTCAAATGTATTTCACACAATGAAAACCCTTAACTCAAGCACAAATCTGAATTCTTAAAATCCGATTAACTCTACCAATTAATCATATTCGAATTTACGGATCTCACATTTCTCTCCACCTTAAAAGATTTCGTCCTCGAAATCGAAGTGACAACTCTGGAATAAAACAAAACCTACGCCGGAAAGTTCAGTTTTACACAAAACAACCAAAAGCACTCCAACTCTCAACCAGGAAACTACTAAACTAGAGTTCGAGATAACCAGGAGCACAACCACAAGCAACCAACTGCTGTAGAATCACAACGAACATATAACTACAAAAATCTGACTCGACGCTAACACAACCCAGCGTAGTCATCCGCTCTATACTTCGCCTTAACATAAACACGCCGTGCAAGGAGAATAGATCATGTTGCCACTGCCAAACTAAAAACAGAAGCAGTTCTAACTGCTATCTCCAAAAGGTCACACACCACAAGAAGTTCGTCGCAAAACACCGCGATACTTAAAACAGCTGATGCTCGAAGGCTAAGTTACCACGAAAAAATACCAAAGAGGGATCAACAAAAGAACAACCAGTTACCAGCTGGGTAGGAACAAGACTCGAATCTGAAAGAAACAAAACACAAGGATTAAAGGCTGTTCCAATCATGGATGCGGACACGCTCCACTCATATCCGATTCAGTCTCTCAAATATACCTTCCAAAATATCCTTGTTAGCTAAAACAGTCAAATTGAGGGTCTAGTCTCGCTCATTCCATCAGTATTTAACACCAATGAAGGATCTGATTCACAAGTTCCTCGGTTTGAACACATAGAACATACTACGTGTCCACAACAACACAGCCGGCATCAGTAAATCACACACCAAAGATCCAACTTAACCTAATACACCCAAACATACTGATGAATCTGCGAACTAATTCACCTCTAAATCTCAAATCCAGCATAATCTAAGAAGGAGAAACTTGCAATGAGCATGCGCCAATAGAGAAATATGGACACGTCATCAAATCTCCCCGTAGCGCTCCAACAGATCTCTAGCGCTAGACCCAAAACGGTGCCGTCTCCACTTATCTAAACGACGTAGCATCACTCCCCCGCTACAACAGATCTCACATATGTTATCACCCGTTGACCCGCGTTGACATCCGATTCACCACCAACCAGATTCCACAACCACGCGCTCTAACAACATTCAAAACCCCAAAACGATGACGCACAACACCTCGGTGAAATCTGGACGCTAATAACAAACACGGGAGAAATCTGAAACACTAAGCGCTAAACACTGCGTTGCAAAACAGATCTCACAAACACACCCAACCTAAACGACAGCGTTTTGTTTTCCTCACTCTACATCCCAAATCAAACAC
Source organism: Dorcoceras hygrometricum (assembly GCA_001598015.1). Lineage (NCBI taxonomy): Eukaryota > Viridiplantae > Streptophyta > Magnoliopsida > Lamiales > Gesneriaceae > Dorcoceras > Dorcoceras hygrometricum. Next base: position 272,110 of record KQ999956.1, on the reverse strand, counting down.
CAGCGACCAGATCTCTCCACAACCCAAACAGATCTCACCTATGAACACTAAAAAAATACGCGCTAACAGGCTTCAGTACACTAGCTATAACAGATTTCTCCCTCTGACAGATTTCTCACAACAAATCTATCAATTTGACTCCAAATTTCAAATGTATTTCACACAATGAAAACCCTTAACTCAAAGCACAACATCTCTAGGAGAACTATGAAAATTACCAACCAGACTTCACCAAAATCCTGAGATCTGAATTTAGAAAATACTCAAATTTTCCAAAATTGTTCCAACCATGAAATCTGACCCAGAAACACATTCGAAGCCTTCCAACTGAAATCTGAACAACCAGATTTGTCCACGCACAAATCTGAATTCTTAAAATCCGATTAACTCTACCAATTAATCATATTCGAATTTACGGATCTCACATTTCTCTCCACCTTAAAAGATTTCGTCCTCGAAATCGAAACGACAACTCTGGAATAAAACAAAACCATTCTCGACATAGACAACATTGGTGAGTTAAGCTACTCGCAGAACAATCAAAAGTACAATAACTCTCAACCCAAAGGCTACTAACCGAGAGTTCAAGATAACCAGGAGTACAACCACAAGAAACCATCTGCTGTAGAATCACAACGAACATATAACTACAAAAATCTGACTCGACGCTAA
>KQ999956.1:236038-250866 GCA_001598015.1 Dorcoceras hygrometricum | reverse complement strand
TCCACGATCGGAAACGATCTCCCTCCGATCAGCCTGCACTATAAGACTGATGGATTTTATCACCAACGGATTCTCCTCGTAAAGTTGGCCGGAACAAATTCCGGCGAGAGAGGCGGCGGCGTGAGGAGAGGAAGGGAGGCGGCGGCTTTTAGAGAGACTAGGGTTAGGGTTGTTATGATTGTGTAGTGTTTTATGATTTAGGCCTAAGTCTACCTTAAGTAGACTTAATGATGGACTTGGACCGGCCCAACGGGCCCGGGTCCAACGGATGAACATTCGGTTCATCTCCATCACCGAGACTTCATCGTAACTCCGATCGCCGATTAGATCGGACGGATCGACTCAGTTTCCAAAACTGAATACTATGATCTGAAAAACCATTTTCAGAACCCCAGTGCAAAATGACCGTTTTTCCCTTCAACATCGGGAAATCCCGGTTTGACCCCTGTTGACTTTTAGGAAGTCGCACTCCCCAAAATCCTCTTCTCATGCTCAACACACGGGAATCTCGAATCCAGTACTTGTGTGACACTAAATGGTTCAGGGATACAGCTAGCCGTGGGCCCACAACCATTGTGGCTCCGGAATCACAATTCTGGACTTGCCCATCGGATCATGGTAAGAGCGTCTAGCAACATCGAATATGATCCCCTAGGTATCACTGATAGTACCTGCAAGAACCAGTTGGTCGTGGTTAACGTACAGTACAGTCCTTTCAATCCATATATCCCGATCAGATCAACGACCATTGGTAAATCGAGAGTCCCTATAGATCCGATAGCTATGCGTACATCTTGGAGATCGAATAGTGACATCGCGAGTGTAACTAGGTAAACACATTTACCTAAAACACTTCTAGTACTCTGGCCAGAGATTTACACACTATTATCCCCTCAGATAGCATAGGATATCCACGCATGTCTGCGAACGGTGAATCCTCAACAACGATGCATCGAATCCTACATGCATCGGGGTCTCACCCAATCCCGCCGCCTGATGACCCCAAGTGAGTCGGCAAACGAGTCAAAGTTAGACGCCTATCATGTAGAGTCTCAATGACGTTTCGAGTCGTGAGGACTAATCAGTAAAACCAAGACCTCGGACTTATCCACTCGACAAATGGTAACCACTTGGAAAGTCCGAACGAGGGTAGTTCGATAGATCACCAGGTCACTATCTATCTGCATGCTCAGAACATCACAATGTTCCCTACCAATGAAACATGGTACTTCGCATCGCAGATACTAGTCTCAAGCTCGGGCGGCCTTATCCTCATTTTGACGGCCCAATCGACTAGGAACATGTTCAGAATACACAGTGACTATTAGATGTGTTTCATGATAGCCGTCAAACCCACTATCACATCTAACATACACTTCGGTGTATTCTAGGTCTTTACTCAACGCAATTGTTAATCATTATACAACACAATGAAAGTAAAGAATGCCAAATGAATAAATGCGAATATCATAGATAAAGATTGTTTCATACAAGAGTCTATAAACCCACACGCCACAAGTTGGCTAGTTGGGCATCTACTCTAACACCAACATCCTCCAGCTACACTCCATCGTGGTTATGCAACACCGCACCGCACCACGAGGGAAGAGCTCCAACAGAGCAACATATCATGGCTAACAAAGGAACCATTGGTTCAATATGCTATGCAGATGCAGTAACATGCTTAACATGATGCATGTACGAGTAATGCCAGAAAACACAACAAAAGCATTCAAATAATCACATTCATAGCAACTCAACAGATCACCAAACAGCAGGTATTACACCAGATAGTTCAGCCAATAGACATGCATAATATACACCGCTTGCCTCAACACAAACACTCGGCACAGCTATATAACACATGATACATCCCCATGCCTATCTCAAGGCTGTAATACAAGCTCAATTCGTACCTCTACACGGCAACTACCTCACGCAGATTCCTCCAAAGCACCGTACCAACTACCTACTCGACTACGATACCTCACAGCTCACTGCAGACTCACAAGTCTTCCCAGAAGCTCGAATCTGCGAAGGCACCTGGCAAAAAAGTTCAAAAACTGAATTCCAAACATCACTGTCTACGGCCAAGAACCGAAGCCTGGTTCTACAAGTCTACGCAGGCTAAACTAACTAGAATCATCTGAAAACTAGTCGAAAACACTCACCCAAGAGTCCAGAAGAGCCAACGAACTCTCGGGTTAGACCTCATGAAAAGCGTAGAACATCCAGATTCTGCGCACTTCTCTCCAACGTCCACTTTGATCTCCTAGCTAGCAGCAATCAAAAGAGGAACTCAAGAGGAGTCCAGCTCCACCCTTCTCGTTCCAAACGACGACGGAAAACGGTGGAAATCGACGGAAGTAGGCTACGGTGAACAGTAAGGGTTTCAAGAATATCGGGGAAGAACAGAGGAAATATCGGGGAAAAATATGCTAAGTGTTCGCAAACACTGGTATTAAAATCCTCCAATCAAACGCTACTGTTAAAGTCAATCGCAGGTAAAACAGATCTCTAAAATAGATCCCATCGCTGAGGAACAAAATCACAATCCGAAACCAGCACTCACGGTAACACGCGCACAATTTAAACAAAACTACAGCGTATCGACGAAACAGATCTCTGGCCTCGCAACAGGTACTAACAACGCTCGACAAAACCGGTCAACGCAAAGAGTTGACATCTGCTCAAGAATTCTTGCTGCTAACAGATCCCTCAACGCCCTACGAACGTAAAAACTAAACGACGTCGTAGAACCCAATAGAGAAATCTGGCACGTCATCAAATCTGCCCGTAGCGCTCCAACAGATCTCTAGCGCTAGACCCAAAATGGTGCCGTCTCCACTTATCTAAATGACGTAGCATCACTCCCCCGCTACAACAGATCTCACATATGTTATCACCCGTTGACCCACGTTGACATCCGATTCACCAGCAACCAGATTCCACAACCACGCGCGCTAACAACATTCAAAACCCCAAAACGACGACGCACAACACCTCAGTGAAATCTGGACGCTAATAACAAACACTGGAGAAATCTGAAACACTAAGCGCTAAACGCTGCGTTGCAAAACAGATCTCACAAACACGCCCAACCTAAACGACAGCGTTTTGTTTTCCTCACACTACATCCCAAATCAAACACCAGCGACCAGATCTCTCCACAACCCAAACAGATCTCACCTATGAACACTACAAAAATACGCGCTAACAGACTTCTGTACACTAGCTATAACAGATTTCTCCCTCTGACAGATTTCTCACAACAAATCTATCAATTTGACTCCAAATTTCAAATGTATTTCACACAATGAAAACCCGTAACTCAAAGCACAACATCTCTCGGAGAACTCTGAAAATTACCAACTAGACTTCACCAAAATCCTGAGATCTGAATTTTGAAAATACTCAAATTTTCCAAAATTGTTCCAACCATGAAATCTAACCCACAAACACATTCGAAGCCTTCCAACTGAAAGCTGAACAACCAGATTTGTCCATGAATAAATCTGAATTCTTAAAATCCGATTAACTCTACCAATTACTCATATTCGAATTTCCGGATCTCACATCCTCTAGCTCAAAATATATATGTATCACTACAACTGGGACTCAAATCAAAAAGGGTATCTACCAGCTGAAGCTCCACTCTGTCCAGCCTGGTTACCTGAAGAACCTGTAATGGCCAACGCCGACCAAAAGAGCCCAAAACAGGGAAAATAAACGAGGTCAAACCTCAGTACGAGTAGCACAATAAAAGCATCTATCATATCAGACAATGCAATATCTCAATCGTGCAATGCATGAAAATGGCTACCAAGAATCATCGATAGACAACAACACAACGAATCAGCTGTGTAGATCTCATCAATCGTCATCATCTTGTGATCTTCAGGTGCGACGACTCAGCCGACTATCACAAGGAAGTGTGGTATTCAGGCACGACGACTCAGCCGTCCACTACATCAATAACAACGTCGGCCGATCACAACGTGCAAAGGAATTCAGCTTTCAAGGAATCAGGCTCAATATGTATGCGTGAATGCACAGTAGACTCATGCTTAAAAATCACACATATATCTCACGCACAAACAGATATGAGCATAGAAACAGCACACAATCAACACAAAGCACATAGCAGCTAATACACGAAGGAAATATCCCAAAGCTGATAACAAAGCTGCTAAAATCTAGCTCAACCGACTCAGCCGACATCACAAGGAAGTGTGGTATTCAGGCACGACGACTCAGCCGTCCACTACATCAATAACAACGTCGGCCGATCACAACGTGCAAAGGAATTCAGCTTTCAAGGAATCAGGCTCAATATGTATGCGTGAATGCACAGTAGACTCATGCTTAAAATCACACATATATCTCACGCACAAACAGATATGAGCATAGAAACAGCACACAATCAACACAAAGCACATCAGCTAATACACGAAGGAAATATCCCAAAGCTGATAATAAAGCTGCTAAAATCTAGCTCAATTCGTACCTCAAATCAGCTTCTACCTCAACAGATCTTACAAATACAAGGACGCAGCAACCAGCACAAGTATACTGCCCTAGTAGCTTCACTACGAACTCAATAGAAGCCACTACCAGCTCCAATCTGTTAAGATATCTCAATATCAACTCAAATCTGAACTCATACAGCTTACATTCTAAAGCCTCGTAACTCACTCAGCTACCTCAACTCTACAGAGCACCACTAAGCTCTCAACGAAGCTTAGAATGGAAATAAATCACTTACCCAAAGCTGCTAAAGAACAAACAAACTATGGGTTAACCCTCGCAAAGACACATGAACACTGCAACAGCTTTGCGCTCCTAAATTCCGGCGACTCCAGTCTCCAAACTAGTATCAATCGAACGCTCTACAGAAGAAGAGCTCAGCGCTACCAATCTTGCTCCAAACGGCGGCGTAAAACGATGGCAATCGACGGAAATAAAGTTCGAATGAATAGTAACTATCGAGGGTTATCGTGGAGGAGGATAAGAAGTCCGAAAATACTCTAAATGTTGGTCGACACTTATTTTAAATCTCCAGATCCAAGGTACAGTAGAAGTCAATCGTCTACAAGTCCAGATCTCATCGCTAAAATAGAAGTCCCTCAAATCTGGTCTCAACGACAACTCAAATCTGACTGCGCTATCTCAGATCTGACTCTCCAACAAAACACGCGCTTCTAATCAAAACGGTGTCGTGCTACTTAACAAAACGACGTAGCACAGGAGTCCCGCTCCCGCAACAGATCCCGCTAACACTCATCCAGACTTGACCACATAAACACTCACATCTGCTCACGCCCGCTAAACAGATTCCACTTACTAGTGTCAAATCTGAATACTCGATACGACATCGCATTACCTCTTGCAACGCCAAATCTGATTAGCACCTCAACGACAACTTTTCGCTCCCTGCTCGCGGCAATTCAGGAAAACACGCAAAGAAGACATCTGAACATCCAGATTCCACTCAAATCTGAATCTTTCCAATTCCCGCAAAAGAATCCTAAAAGCTTATCTTCTTCCAGCGATAGGCCCAAATCTGGATTATTACTGAAATCAGATCCCGATAATCAGAAACTCAAGTAGCTAATCCCAATCCAAATCTGCTTAGCTAATGAATCATAATTAACAATTTCTAGTCCTCACAACACTTCCATGTTTCCTCCTACTATACTCAACAATTTGAGTACAATTTCCTTACGAGAATTGATATGATTTTCAGTGTAGATTACCATTGGTTTGAATCATGGTTGTAAGCACTGATAATCAGAGCTGATTGATGATTTCTCAGTAGAAATGTTACAGCTTAAGGATTCAGGTTGATAGGAATCAGTTTTGCTGCCAGATGGTCTAAGGTTTTTCTTGAGCTGGTTGAGGTAAAATGTTCCAGGTTCAGGATGCGTTGGTTCCAGCTTAGAGGTCTACTGGTGGATTTTGGTGTTAAACCAAGACCAGCTTTGGTTTGTGCTGTTTGGACAAATTAGTTCCGATATGGACATCTAGTTTGAACGCTGAGCTGGATTGTGTCATGTCAACTGTTTAGAGATCAGCTTAGAACAGTTGGTGTAAGCTGTTGGTAACCTTCTGGTTTGGCATAGATCCGATCAGACGCGAGCTGCTCTGAGAGGATAGCTCTGAGCTAGAGTGCTTTGTTGTGTTGGTTTGAGTTTTGCCGCGAGCTGGTTTCTGGGGACACCAGCTTAGAGGTGAGCAGCTATGGGATTTCATGTGTAAGTGCAAGCTGGATTCAACTTAGAGATTTGTTGGATGCTCCGAGCTGGTTTTTTTGGAGCGCGATCTGGTTTTGGTGTCTTCATACCTAAGATGGTACAATGGAGAGGCCTGAGCTGGTTTGACTTTATTGTAGCTCTAAGATGGGGAGCGTGTATATAAGTCTTGATTGTTGACCAACACTTCGTTATTTTTAACTACACTTCTCCTTATCTCTCTCGACTATTCCCGACAGATACTTTCCAGACCATCGTTGCTAATGTTCCTAAGACCTAGGATTCTCTAGATTGCCGGAGATTGGCCGGTCAGATTTGAGTGAGGGTACCTCGGTTGGAAACCCCTCTTTGAGGCTAACGTTCTTGTACCCGTTTGGAGTCGGAAGGAGGCTAGACATAAGAATCACTGAGGAAATTCATGATCTAGGTTTCGTGATTTGCGATTGAGTTAAGCTCCAGTTCAGGTAATCGTGTTCTGCTACTATTGGTTTTTGTTCCTAGAAATATATTTGAGCTGGATAGTCCTCTGTTGGTTAGACGTAGCTGGTTTGAGTTATGAGGCTTTAGGCCATGAGCTGTGTAAGATTAAGAAGAGCTGAATATTTAGGTATCTTGGCAGATTAGAGCCTTTCTTGTGGTTTTTGTCGTAAGCTGCTGGCCTTGAGCTATTGGTCGAGACTTGAGAGGAGAAAGGAGTGTGTTCTGCTGTTAGCAGTAAGCTATGCAGAGGTATTGAACCAAGATGTGAGACCTGGAAATTTTATTAAGGATTAATTTTTGAATTAATCGGGTTTTAGTGATTTCTGGTGATTCAGATTTCATTTTGAATGTTTGGGTTGCATTTTCGGGTCCGGAATCACATTTGGAACAATTTTGGAAATTTTGATATTTTCGAAATCTTGGTGAAATCTGGTAGCAGATTTGATGACGTAAGCATCGCGTGTTAACGTTGTGTGGATGACATAAGCGTTGCTGGTTTGAGAGATCTTTTCGAAGTTTGTGAAATCTGGGCGCTTAGCGTTGTGGCGCGTTTTGCTTGATACGCCGTCGTTTCATCAGATCTGTTTTGCGCTAAGGTGTAGTGATCTGGTTTGACGTAAGCATCGCGTGTTAACGTTGTGTGGATGACATAAGCGTTGCTGGTTTGAGAGATCTTTTCGAAGTTTGTGAAATCTGGGCGCTTAGCGTTGTGGCGCGTTTTGCTTGATACGCCGTCGTTTCATCAGATCTGTTTTGCGCTAAGGTGTAGTGATCTGGTTTTAGCGTGTTTTGGTTAAGGCTTGAAACGCTGTCGTTTGGATAAGTAAGAACGGCGTCGTTTTGATTAGCGCTTGTGGGAGAGATCTGGTATAGTGTTTGCATGAGATCTGTTCGCGTGAGATCTGTTTGCGTGAGATCTGTTTTGTGAGTATAGCGTACTGGTGACCAGATTTCAGCGCTTGTTTTGGCGACCAGCTTTCAGTGTCCAGCTTTTAGCGCTAGCATTCAGATTTCACCTGTGCGACGTCGTTTTGGTTCCCGCGTTGTTTGTGTTCAGTTCTCACCGTGTTTTAGCGCATGCGTTGGTTTTTGTGGAATCTGTTGTGCATTTAGAAGTCTTGAAAGTTGTTTCTGTCGGTGGGCATTTTATCCAGACTTCTCACGTGTATATATTGGAAGCTTTGGCCTTCAATTATTGAGAAAACAGAATCCATACTTAGCAAATATTTCTTATCTTCGTTCTCTGTTCTTCAAACCCTTGGCACTGTTTACCGTGAGCTTCTCCGGTAGATTCCCGTCGATTCCGGCCACCGTTTTTCACGTTTGAGGTAGAGTTGGACTCCTCTTAGAAAGCTCTTTCACCCTATACCAGTTTCAGAGGCTAGTGTTCGCTGGGGAGAGATCACGAAGCTACTGCTCTCGGCCGTGAGTTGTGCGTGTAGGTAGTTTTCGAGTTTAGTTGTTGAGATCTCGTTTCCTAGCTGTGATTTAGCTCCCTGTTAAGTTGTATTAGGGTGGTGTTTGCTGGTTGAGCGTGGGACTCCCAGCCGTGAGCTTATGTGTGTTGGCCGTGAGTTTTTGGTTGATGATTCCCTGTATCTTGCGTATTTTTTACAGGTTGGAGTCAGTATCCTCAGGCTTTGTATTCGGTAATTGTTTCTCAGTGTTAAGGTACGGATTCGAGCTTGTTACAGCGTGAGGTTGGCATGAGTAAATGCAGTGATGGCTGTTTGTTGTTTACGTGTATGGCTGCCAGTGGTTACTGCCTGTTGTTATATGCATACACGCATTTGCATCATTTGCATTTCATATCTCAGTTGTATCGTATCTTGTACTTCGGCAGTTGTGCCTTGTTGTATTGTTGTTGTTTCTTACCAGGTAGCGAGGGCGAGCGGCAATACCGCACTCTCATCTCCCTGCTGGGATGTGTTAGCCCTATGCGCCGAGTGGCTAACTATCACAGTTCATAGGTTGGGCAACAGCAGGTGGAGTGATTGATGCACCTGGTATTGGTGAGCGAGTAGGGGTGAGTGGGTAACTTCCACATGTCCTACACTCACAGTGGCCACCTTTCCATTGCAGATTTGATTGAGCTATGACTTGAGTTCTTTGGCTCCCTTGTTGGTCGTAGCATCCTGTTGTTATCTGGTGTCTCATGCATAGCATCTGCATTTTATTTATGCTGTATCTTTGCTGTTTATTTGCTCTCCGTACTGGGGTTTGACCCCATGTCCCTCTGGGGCTTGGTTTGTTTGTTGCCTGTTGTGTTGTCCAGGTCATACAGCTAGTCGAGGAGGTAACCCTGCTGGCGGTGCCCTAGGAGGTGGTTGAGTGTCCCAGTAGCGTATAGCATATATGTATGTATCAGTCTAGTAGCCGAGGAGATGCCCTGTGCTTCGTTGCTGTATTTTGTGTGGAGTCTGATACGTTTATTTGTATTGATGCTATACTTTCTTTTGTTGGTTTTGTAAACTGGGAACTTATTTTGAGTATCGTTCTATTTTAAATTATATGTTTTAAACCGTCGGTCCTAAAAGCGAAAATTTTACCCACTTTTTGATAAGCTTCCGCATGTGTTTGGTTTTTTACTCGGTTGTGAGCACGAGGCCTGACACAAGATCTGTGTAAGGTACGGATTGAGCTTATATTAACAGCTTTAACATAAGCATGAGAATAATTCCAGCGTGAACTGAACTGCTGTGTGTTATGTGCTGGATGTAAGCTCAGTCTGCTTAGCCGTGCTTTATGTGATGATTTTCTGATTTGCTTATGTATGATTATTGTGTGTTGATTGTAAGCTGAGACTGTCTTGCATACATACATATCATCTTGAGCCGATTCCTTTAGATACCTGATTTTTCCGATTATGAATTGTCAGGCCTCGTGCACAACTCAGAGTTAAACCACGCAAAACAATAGCGGAAGCATACAAAAGTGGCTTAAAATTTTCGCTTTGGCTGACGATTAAAACATAATTTAAAATACAACAATACTCAAAGTATCCCAATTTAATAACACAATTCAGTACAACAGTACAGCATCAAAACATTATCAAGTACTAAACAACAACACTACAAAGCACAGGATAACCCCCGGCTAACAGTACTGATACATAATATGCTATACGCTAACTGGGACACTCTAACCACCTCCTGGGGCACCACCAGCTGGGTCTACTCCACGACCAGCAGAGTAACCATGGTAACCTGAAAACAGATACAGGAAAACAACACCAGCCCCAGAGGGACATGGGGTCAAACCCCAGTACGGAGAGCAACTGAAAAACAGCAGTTAGACAGCAACAGATAAAATGCAAATGCTATGCTTGAGATCAAGGCTACAACCGAACACAGGGAGCCAAAGGATTCCAAGGACAGCTCAACAACTGGAATCTGAAGAAAAACAGTGGCCACAATGTGTGTGAGTATATGGGAGCTACCCACTCGTCTCAGCACACGGAACCAGGTGCATAAACAAAGCTCAACCCGATGTTGCCCAACACATGAGATGTGGGAGCTACCCACTCCGCTCACGGTGGCTAACAATCCCAGCAGGGAGATGAGGGACGGAAGTTACCCGCGTGCCTCCACATGAACCCTGGCACGCTCAATTCAGCAATCACAAAGCACGGCAACAAGAGACCTGAAAGAAACATGGAACAGATGCGTGTATGCAGTGCAATAGAATGCAACAGATAACAAGACATATACACAGCATCACAGAACAGCAAGCATAAGCACATATCCATGCCAAATCTCAACGCTGTAACAAGCTCACATCCGTACCTCAATTCTTCTGTGCAACAATTACTACAAACAAGGTCCGAGCAACACAGATCTGTCACCTGCTAAGCCAAACACAAGCAACTGCTCAAGAACCGTAACACAGAAAGCAACAGCTGGGAGCTACGAACTCGACCAGCGCTATTCTACCCTTCTAACTCAACAAAGAGCTCTAAATAACACAAGGTAGAATCTGAACACTAACCCCAACAAGCTAGGAGATAAATCCGACGCTTATGCTAACAGACTACAAAAGGGAGATGTCTTCGCGCACCTCACCAACTTCAAGCAAACATTCAAGAGCAACGTCGAACGAAGCGTCCTAGTAAGAGGATGTTGGGGATCCGGATCCGCCCCCCGGTTAGGCAGCGGAAGAACAAAGAAAAAGGCCGGGAGACGATCAATACGAAAAATAGACAATTCAATAATCATCATTCATAGGGCGTTCAAAACGGATTACCTTGCTGGCACTTGTGCCTGGCTCCAACAGGTATTACAAGAACCCGGCTCTTCTCGTTAGATTGCGGTAGTTTACGCCAATCCGGTCCACGACCAGATCCGAGACTCCTTCGTCAGGCTGCACTAGAAGCACTGACGAGATCAGCACGAACGGATTCTCCTCGTCGAACTGGCCGGAAAAAAATTTCCGGCGAAGATCGGCGGCGGCGGCGCGTGGGCGGCGGCGGCGCGTGGGCGGCGGCGGCGGCGGCGTGAGTTGAGGCGGCTGGTTTTAGGGTTAGGGTTATGCAAATATTGTTGTTATGTTCAATGAAGTCATTAAGTCTAAATAAATAGACTTAATGATGGACTTGGACCGGCCCAACGGGCCCGGGTCCAAATGACGATATCCATCGCTGCGACTTCATCGTAACTCCGATCGCCGATCAGATCGGACCGATCGATTCAGTTTCCGAAACTGAATAATATAATCTGAAAAACCATTTTTCAAAACCCCAGTGCAAAATGACCGTTTTGCCCCTCAACAGCGGGAAACCCCGGTTTGACCCTTCACCCAATCCCGACGCCTTATGACCCCAAGTGAGTCGGCAAATGGGTCAAAGTGAGACGCCTATCATGTAGAGTCACAATGACGTTTCGAGTCGTGAGGACTAATCAGTACAACCAAGACCTCGGACTTATCCACTCGACAAATGGTAACCACTTGGAAAGTCCGAAGGAGGGTAGTTTGATAGATCACCAGGTCACTATCTAGTCGATTTTGACGGCCCAATCGACTAGGAACATGTTTAGAATACACAGCGACTATTAGATGTGTTTCATGATAGCCGTCATACCCACTATCACATCCAACATACGCTTAAGTGCATTCTAGGTCTTTACTCAACACAATTGTAAATCATTACACACATAATGAAAGTAAAGAACGCCATATAAGAAAATGCGAATATCATATATAAAGATTGTTTGTACAAGAGTCTATAAAACGACACGCCACAAGTTGGCTAGTTGGGCATCTACTCTAACAATCTCCCACTTGCCCTAAAGCCAAATACTCATCAGACGCAGTCCCATTGTTTCGTGATGTTTTTCAAACAACGGTCCAGGCAAGGGCTTCGTAAGTGGATCAGCAACGTTGTCCGCAGAGGCGACTCTCTCAACTGCTATGTCACCTCTAGCCACAATATCCCGGATTATGTGGTATTTCCTCAGTATGTGTTTGGATCTTTGGTGAGACCTAGGATCCTTTGCTTGCGCAACGGCACCCGTGTTGTCGCAGTACACCGGGACTGGACCAACTCCATTAGGAATGACGCCCAACTCTTGGACGAAATTCCTTATCCAAACGGCCTCCTTAGCAGCAGCTGATGCTGCAATGTACTCAGCCTCAGTGGTTGAATCCGCGATGGTGTCTTGCTTGGAACTCTTCCAAGAGACAGCACCACCATTGAGCATGAATACAAATCCAGAGGTTGATTTCGAATCATCCACGTCAAACTGGAAGCTAGAATCAGTGTAGCCTTCCAGTTTCAGTTCACCGCCCCCATAGACCATGAACATATTCTTAGTCCTTCGTAAGTATTTAAGAATATCCTTCACGGCCTTCCAATGCAATTGGCCGGGTTTGGCCTGGTAGCGGCTCGTGACACTCAGAGCATATGCGACGTCTGGTCTAGTCGATCATGCCATACATAATACTACCTATAGCCGAGGCATATGGTACACGTGACATACTCTCTATCTCCTCATCAGTCTTTGGACACATAGACTTGGATAGAGTGACCCCGTGGCACATCGGTAGGTGTCCTCTCTTGGACTCTTCCATAGAGAACCTCTTAAGTATGGTATCGATGTAGGTAGCTTGGGTGAGTCCGAGCATCCGCTTAGATCTATCCCGATAGATCTGTATTACAAGAATATAAGATGCTTCACCCATGTCCTTCATCGAAAATCTACTAGACAACCATACTTTAGTTGACTGCATCATTCCTACATCATTCCCAATGAGTAGAATGTCATCAACATAAAGTACTAGGAACGTCCAAACACTTTTAAATACCTTTTTATAGACACACGGCTCCTCGAGATTCTTGATGAAACCAAATTCCTTAATTGTTTCATCGAATCTCAGGTTCCAACTTCGCGATGCTTGTTTGAGACCGTAGATCGATATCTGAAGCTTGCATACCTTATGCTCGCTTCCAACAGATGTGAAACCCTCAGGCTGCGTCATATAGATCTCTTCCTTAATGTTTCCATTAAGGAACACAGTTTTCACATCCATTGGCCATATTTCATAGTCGTACCATGCGGCTATGGCTAACAATATTCTAATTGACTTGAACATTGCGACTGGCGAGAAGGTTTCATCATAGTCAACACCTTGCCTTTGAGTGTAACCTTTCGCGACCAGTCGTGCCTTGTAGGTCATTTCCTTACCATCAGGCCCAAGTTTCCTCTTGTATACCCATTTACACCCAATAGGAACGATTCCTTCGGGAGGGTTAACGAGAGTCCAAACTTGGTTAGCATGCATTGAGTAGAACTCAGACTGCATTGCTTCAAGCCACAAATTAGAATCAGCATCTGAAATTGCCTCCTTGAAAGTTCTTGGATCAGATCCAACAACTTGATCACCTTGATCATCTTCAGGGAGAAAACCATATCTCTCTGGAGCTCTAGGAATCCTTTCGGATCTCCTAGGTGCGACCATATCTGGTACTGGCTCAGTAGGTGCGGGAGATTCACTTGGTACTTCAGTTGGTTCTCGAACCTCTTCGAGTTCTACTATTTTTCACTTTCTATCAAGTAGAAATTCCCTTTCCATAAAGGTGGCATTCCTAGAAACAAACACTTTTGTTTCGCTCGGATAGTAGAAGTAGTATCCAATAGAATTCTTTGGATACCCAATGAAGTAGCATAAGATGGATCTCGTATCCAGCTTATCTCACACTGTCTGCTTCACGTAAGCAGGACATCCCCAAATCCTCATGAATGAGTATTTGGGAGGTTTGCCCATCCAAAGTTAGAATCAGCATCGGAAATTGCCTACTTGAAAGTTCTTGGATCAGATCCAACAACTTGATCACCTTGATCATCTTCAGGGAGAAAACCATATCTCTCTGGAGCTCTAGGAATCCTTTCGGATCTCCTAGGTGCGACCATATCTGGTACTGGCTCAGTAGGTGCGGGAGATTCACTTGGTACTTCAGTTGGTTCTCGAACCTCTTCGAGTTCTACTATTTTTCCCTTTCTATCAAGTAGAAATTCCCTTTCCATAAAGGTGGCATTCCTAGATACAAACACTTTTGTCTCGCTGGGATAGTAGAAATAGTATCCAATCCGGTATCAAGTACCCAAGAAGTTGAATTTAGAGACATATTTATTTCAATATAGAACATACCTTTCGAAGTTCGCAACTGCTCGAGGTACTCCTTGCAGTTCCTCCTCCAATGCCCAGCCTTGTGGCAGTGGTGGCAAACGTCCTCGCTCTTGTTAGGCTTAGAAGCCCTTGCCTTCGGCTTCTTGGCAGACTTCTCCTCTTTCGCAGGAGCAGAACGCTTCTTGCTCTAGCGTCTGGGTCCCTTCTTCGCAGAGGAAGAAGAACCCAGAAGGAGGACGGGTTTGTCCTTCTTTATAGTCCCTTCGAACAGTACAAGCATGTTCACCACCTCTTCAAGAGTGGCTTCCAGCTTGTTCATGTTGAAGTTGACCACAAAGGGGTCAAATGCAGCGGGTAGTGAGAGGAGAAGCAAATCCACAGACAGCTCATGTGGAAGTGCGATATCAAGGCCCGACAGCTTTTCAACGAGCCCAATCATACGAACCCCATGCTCGCGGACCGAAGTCCCATCGC
>KQ999956.1:202145-233700 GCA_001598015.1 Dorcoceras hygrometricum | reverse complement strand
AGGTACTCCTTGCAGTTCCTCCTCCAATGCCCAGCCTTGTGGCAGTGGTGGCAAACGTCCTCGCTCTTGTTAGGCTTAGAAGCCCTTGCCTTCGGCTTCTTGGCAGACTTCTCCTCTTTCGCAGGAGCAGAACGCTTCTTGCTCTTGCGTCTAGGTCCCTTCTTCGCAGAGGAAGAAGAACCCATAAGGAGGACGGGTTTGTCCTTCTTTATAGTCCCTTCGAACAGTACAAGCATGTTCACCACCTCTTCAAGAGTGGCTTCCAGCTTGTTCATGTTGAAGTTGACCACAAAGGGGTCAAATGCAGCGGGTAGTGAGAGGAGACACAGAAAGCTCATGTGGAAGTGCGATATCAAGGCCCGACAGCTTTTCAATGAGCCCAATCATGCGAAACCCATGCTCGCGGACCGAAGTCCCATCGCGCATGCGGCTCGTAATCAGCTCCTTGACAGCCGTGAACCTCTCATGTCGAGAGTTCTCCCCGTACAGCTCTTTGAGATGATGAAGTAAGTCAGCAGCATACTTCGTCTTCTCAAAACGCCGTTGCATTTCATTGGACATCGATGCCATCACATAGCATCGAGTTTTATCCTCGTTGTCACGCCATTGGTTAAGCGTAATCAGCTCCTCAGGGCTGATATTGGCAGGGGTTTCCTCCGGAGGAGACTTCTCTATCGTATAGAGAAGCTTCTCCGAAGACAGTACAAGATTAAGGTTGCGGAGCCAGTCTTGGTAGTTAAGACCAGTGAACCTGTTGCTATCCAGTATAGCAGCAAGTGGGTTTTTCATCGAAACCATTTTTATAGCAGTTACTGAAAAGAAAACAGACATGCATTACTGACTACATAAAAATAAACGCTAAGACATAAAACATGGTCATTTAGTTTTATGAATTAACCTCCCACTATTTTAACGATTTCACCACCCTCTAATGAAATCGAGAAAACAGGTTTCTTTAGTGGGTATACGGAGCCCAATCAAGCGACCATGGACCCGAATAATATCAGCCATCCATGACCCCTGAAAGGTAGTTTCCGATTGCAGCCGGTGCAACCTCCATGATTCACCTCACGTCCAGTAAGGGCCCAATAATATGACGCCGTTTACTATCACGTGTCAAGATTGACCCATCAATGTTGAGTCGTGAAGGACGGTCCCCTTAACGTCCCCAATAATATGAGCCAACGTTAAAAGGAGTTCCGACCGACTCACAACAATTGTCAATGACGTGGACAGCTTTTCGGCATACATGACCCCCTCAATAATATGAGCCGGGCCATGTATACGGGTAGCATCGACGTACACCCATTGTTGATGGAAGGTAGGGTTATTTTAAACAATTTTAAATACCCTTTTGTTTATCGAATAAACATTTATCTTGATATGAGTTTTAAATCAAATTTAAAACGAGGGATTTTATTTTTGAAAAATTTGGTCTCATGCATATTTAAATCTAATTTAAAACATGCAAACATGCGGATTCAATTATTCTATATATATAAAGTAACATTGGGATGATCGATCGCGAGAGCAATGCGGTCCGTGGTTGCCAGCCACGGACCTGGGTCCAATCCTAGGGGTAATACAATATGCAATGCAATCCTATTACAATGCTTTCCGGTTTTACAGATCTTCGGTCTTCTATATCTTGATCGTCATCTCCACCGTCTTCGGATGTCCTCCCACTAAATCTAGTAATTTACATTTAAATTGACTATGACAAATAAGGGATACATTTATCAAGGGGTGGGAACGGGCCACAAACAGGCCCACTTTAAATGATAATCAAATATATAAAAAACCGAAATCAAATAAAACCTATTACATACACCTAACACATTGGGCACGACTCTCGATCATCCCAATCATGCAATTAATCTAATTAACTTGCATAATTAAATAATCTAATTATTTATCGTAAAATCATATTCTAATTACGAAATCGCATTTTATAATAAAATCGTATTTTGCCGATAAAACAAATTTTAATCAACAAAATCATATTTTATTACAAAATCACATTTCAAAATTAAAATCACATTTTACTAATTTTAATTGTATCATATTGGGTTTAAAACAATTTTAGGCCCAAAAACTTAAAATTTCAAAATCGATCAAAACAGGGCCCGACATCGCATACCGGCCCGAAAACTTCACGGGCTGCCCGGGACAGGCCCTGTTAGAACAATATTTATTAAGTTTTGGTGATAACAAAAAGACAAATGGATTGATCGAACAAGTGCTATTTTATCAGCTGGAGCTTTCGTGAACAGATCAGCAGATGATTAGTTGGAGGAGTGCTAAACGACAGCGTTTTGATAAGTTGGGACGACGTCGTGGAATGCACAGTATTATTTCAGCAGAAGAAGTTTTCAGCAGACTCGTTGGTGAAGTGATTCAGCAATTGGTTTAGTCTCTTTGTTGAAGGTGGTGATACGACAGCGTTTGAGTTAGTTGGAACGACAGCGTTTTGGATTGATTCAGCAGAAGCGTTCTTTAGTTGTTTCAGCAGATGGCTACAGTGACTCAAACCAGCAGATGCTCTACATGTTGTTGTCCAGCAGATGTATTTCGAAGATAGCTAAACGGTGTCGCTTGAATAAGTTGACACGACATCGTTTTTGCTCAAGTAATCAGCAGATGGAAAAACGCGTACGCATTTCAGCAGAAGAATTCTTCTAAACGTTTTTCCAGTCGAAGCTTTCAACGAAGGAGAATATAAGTGCTGATGTTCAAAGTAATTTCAGGCGCAAGCTCTAAGTATTTGAAATACGATCGTTTGCTTATTTGGAAAAGATTTGTTGGATCGTACAATTGCCTGGAATGAAGGGAACAAGGTAGGTACTATTTTGGGTGAATAGTACAGTGTACAGTGGCCGTTTCTCTATGCTTGCACAGAAATGGAAAGAAGACAAATTGGCTCTGTGGATGAGCAATTTACCTTGTAGTGAAGCAGAGATTACGGTGTACTATTGTGGCAGTAATTCAAACGGGATTTATTTCCTGTGGAGGATTTAATGTTACCGTTGCAGTCGAAGCCTATAAATATCAGCAGCAGCTTTGAAGAACATACCAATTGCTATTCTATCTTGCCATAACGCTGCCAAAATACTTACAGAGCTTTCTCTCGTTTGATATTTCAAAAAGCTCAAGACTCGAAGAACAATTCGTTTTTGATCTTCATTAGATAATCTTTCGAGTCAAAATACAGTCTCTAGCATCGTGTTCTCATTGATTTACTTGAAAGAGTCTGTAAACGAACTGTATTTTAAGAAGTTCGTAAAACGTTAATCATTGTAAAAACCAGCAGCTAGTCTGCGTGAAGCATTGTGAAGTGCTAGGAGTTCTCAAGGCTGTTGGCTTTGGGATCGGGTGCTTGTAGATTGTCTACTTGTATCAAAGTCTTCTAGTGTTACCTTCCGAGGAGGAAGAAGGGGAGACGTAGGATATTTATATCCGAACTTCCAGAAACAAACTCTCGACTCAATCTCTTATTTACGCATTTATTTTGTGTTGGCATTGATTCATTGTTCACAAACCAATCGGCCTATTTCCGCACATTTATTTGTGGCTGAGAAGTTTGCTTAAGACTGAGAATCCAAAAGTTTTTAAAAGAACTTTGAAATAGAAAAATCGAAAGGAGTTCATTCAACCCCCCCCTTCTGAACTCCTATTTGCTTAGTGATCCTATTTCCGGGGACCATCAGGAGAGATTCAAGACTGCTTCTTTGAGAAGTAGTTTACTGCTGATGCCCGGAACCAGCTTATTCGGGAGTTTATGAGTCTCCGCCAGGAGACAAGTCTGTTGCGGAGTATGTGAGGCTGTTTGAGCAGGGGTGTAACTTTGTGCCCTAGATTGCTACGGTGGAGATTGAGAAGTTGCGGCAGTTCACTGATGGACTGCGAACGGACATCCGCCATGTGTCAATATGACGGATGTGGCGACTTACATGGCGGCAGTGAACAGGGCATACCGGTCTGAGAGAGGCCGGAAGGATATAAGGGACGACTTCCAGAGGGAGCACCAGATGCAGCAGCCCGTCAGGGGCTAGTATACGCAGCAGCCAGCGAAGAGACCTTTTCAGGGGCCTTCTAAAGGCCCATATCCTCAGGTGCAACAGCAGCAGAGACCTCAGGGCCAGCAGAGGCCGTGGGGTCCGCAGAGATCACAGAAGCATGGGGCTACTGCCCCTAGACCTGGAGGGACACCGATGTGTCTGAAGTGCCATAAGAGTCACACAGGGCAGTGCATGGTGGGTTCAGGCAGATGTTATCACTACAAGGAGCATGGGCACATCTCTATTAATTTCCCTAAGAAGACACTGTCCACTGGTCGTGTTTTCGTGATGCAGGCAGAGACTGTAGATCCGGACACGACATCACTCACAGGTATTCCTATTTAGATTCCCGTACTTTGTTATGTTGCTATCTGTGTGTTTTAGAATTGCATGCTAGATAGAGCACTGCTAGGAAGTTCTTTGCCTTAGCTGCTAAGTTAATATAAGTGAGAACTGTAGACCTTCTAGGACTTGCCTTGAGAACTTTGACGGATAGAACTAGCGAACTTAGAAATGTTTTAGGCATCTAAACTTCTTTTTGGGATTTAGTATGACCACAAACGCGTACCTGTGTGACGTTTCTGTTTCAGGCGAGATCCGTGCGCTAGGTGTCACTACGCTCACTTTTCTAGACTCAGGGGCAACCGACTCGTTTATTTCGAGTGCGTTCACACAGAGGATGGGTATTTTTCCGAAGAGCTTGGGAGTAGCTCTCGCTGTGACGGTTCCGTCAGGAGAGGAGTTGACGACGATCAACGTCGTGCAGGGAATGACGATGACGTTCCAGGATCGTGTGGTCAGAGCGGATTTGGTCGTTTTGCCGATGTCAGGATTCGACCTCATCCTAGGCATGGATTGGTTGACAGAGTTTGGAGTGGTGATAGACTTTCAGCGGAGGACAGTGACTATCAGGCCACCAGGGCAGGAGGCCTTTATTATTTGAGGCAGTGAGGAGGCTGCAGAAGCCCAGATTTATATCTTTCCTACAGGCTAGGAAGCTAGTTGAGCTCGGATGATGGATCTGTTTTGACAGATCCTGATTAAGTTTTGAATTACACAAAACCTGTTATTGTGTTTCTAAAAATTCTACTTAAGTGTACAGGATTTAGGAACGTCTTTCCTACAGGCTAGGAAGCTAGTTGAGCTCGGATGATGGATCTGTTTTGACAGATCCTGATTAAGTTTTGAATTACACAAAACCTGTTATTGTGTTTCTAAAAATTCTACTTAAGTGTACAGGATTTAGGAACGAAGAAGAATATCAACAGGAAGAAGCATATTGCGCAAAGAAGAGAAGCAGCTATATTTGTTCAGCAGATGGTTTGACAAGATTAAGTTCAGCAGTTGGCTTGGTGCGTTCATGGAATTGGCAGCTGAATTAGCAATGGAGACATCCAAAGTTAAAACAGTTGTTCGTAATGAGGCGTAGGCCAAGTTGAATCAGCTGGAACAATTATTGAGAAGTCTGCTGGAGAATTAGATTGAAGAAGAAGATTCCAGGCGCAAGTTACTGTTGACGAATCTGTTAGCAGTAGCGATTATAAGTACTGTTGATGAATCTATTGACCGTCGCTATTCAAGAAGCTAAGAAGAATCGCAAGCTGGAGCTGGAAGCTACAGTGATCAGCAGATGAAGAGATATCAGCTGTTGAGAAGATGCGCAAGATATAGAATTCGCTATGATGACATCAGCAGTGATGTCATCACAATCAGCAGTTGGCTATCATCAGATGAGAAGAGAAGCGTAAAAGATGAAGCGACGTCGTGCTGAAGAATCAGCAGATGGTTTAGCATTGATGACGTCATCGGTGACGTCATCACAATCAGCAGATGGTTTGAGTCAAGCAGTCGCAAGAAACCAGCAGGTAGCTTGTACATCCAGACGCAAGAGTGAAGCGACGTCGTACAGGAAGATATATCAGCAGAGAGCTACAGTGCAACCAGCAGATGATATTTGGAGTTAGCGATAGCAAAACGATGTCGTTTACATAAGTTGATACGACAGCGTTTTGCTCTCGCGCTAAAGATTCAGCAGAAGCTCTTTGCGTTGATAACCAGTCGCAAGATCCAGTCGTGAGCTACAGTGGATCCAGTCGCAAGATTCATCCAGTCAACAAGATACGATGGATCCAGTCGCGAGCTTCAGTACTATGCATCCAGTCGCAAAGATCCAGACGCAAGAAAAGCAGATGTAGCGAAGCATTGCAACCAGGCGCAAAGTATCCAGTCGACAAAGATATCAGCAGAAGATGAATTCAGTCATTGTGATGAATCAGCAGCGATGCAGTTGACAATTTACGAAGAGTTATCAAAGCTGGATGTCAACTCAATTCAAATGGCGAAAACGACAAGAAGCCTGCAAAAGAAAAGGACGCAAGTACTATTCCCTGTCGGTACTTTACAGAACACTTTTGAACGGGAAGAATTTTGTGTCCAACGGGATTTATTGTACAGAGGCTATATATTCGAGAAGCGCCATTGAAGAAGGTTGACGAGTTGACGAGTGTTCGAGACGTTGGTGCTACTACAGCGCAGTTGCAAAAATACATTGATTACACAGTGCACCAACAGAGGGAAAATGAAAAGAAAGATGAAGCAATCGACCGCCATTAGAGAGGAGCTTTCACGAGAGTCGATTGCTGAGTCTAGATTAGCTTGTTAGAGCATTTCCCTAGTGTGTGAGAAAAACAGAGAGTTGAGCGATTTCATTGTATCAATCTCACACACAGAGATTCATTCACATCCATTAGTGAATGAATCTCAAAACGTTTCACAACAGGTCCCGTCCAAGCACGATGACGTAAAACTCATGTGTATGTAGTTAGTCACACAGTTGAGGCTGGTGTGCATCTGTGGAGTCTAGGAGTTCTCACAGCTGCTGGTTGTGGGATTGGATCTATACACGAAGTTGTAAGATCAAATCTTCTAGTGGTTCCTTCCGAGGTGGAAGAAGGGGAGATGTAGGACATTGAGGTCCGAACTTCCAGAAACAAATATTGAGTATCGTGTTCTTTATTCATTCAGCATTAGCTTTACTTTAGCACGCATACACGCATAACAGTTTTCAGCACTTAGCATCTTAGCATCGCACACACAGTTAGCACACTAGCACTTGCAAGTCTCGAACAGATTTATGTTGTACATAAATCTGTTTGAGTTGTTTTAAAATATAGGATTCAGTTCTGGTATTTTCCGCATGATTTTTAAATCATACCAGATCTATCTCCGGTGCTCTTCCTCTTGTGACTTTACTTGTTCAAGAACATTGAGCTATTGCAGCTCGTTTATAGCAGCGCAAAATTTTTACTGTTTGTCAAATCAGCGCTGGCTATCTTTTGATCCTATTTTCGGACCAACAAGTGGTATCAGAGCGGGTTGTTCTTGAACGAGCACTGATTTTAAAACACATGTGCTATGTTTTTAATGTTTTAAATATTTTTGAGAATCTTGTGTATGAAAGCCAGATTTGTTTTAATATAGAACCGGTTTTTCGCTTGATGAACTGTCGGGATGCGCGAGTCTTGGGCAGATGCCAAGCTTCTATTTTCGTTGTGCTATAAGATCACTTGGAGCGAGGCTCAGTGACAAGCACATGGGGCGAGATAGAAGAAAGAAAAATCTGAGCTTTTATCTGGACTGGCTCTTCATATATTTAAGTAACTCAGTAGCACGTGTTCATTTGAAACAATATTTTATGCTCTGATGAGTTTTTAAATTGTTCTGTTTTGCGGATTTCCATCTGATGCAAAATTTTGAGTTTAAAATGATTTGAGCTCATGTTATAAAAGATAGGGAGAGTGGCGTCACTATCTTTTATAATTTTTAGTTATGCATCAGCTTCGCTTTCGAAAATCATATAGCTTTTGCATACGGTGCTTCCCCAATGCTGTTTTGTTTTTCAATTTAAAACTCCTGCTGTTTCGTTGTTTTGTTGAAACAGTGTAGGGAGAGTTTTGTTTTAAATAGAGGGAAGACCAGCAGTTCACTTTTTTTTTTATTCCCACAAAAAGGGAGAGAATTGTTAGAACATGCATCGTTGATTTGAGGTTTTGTGTAAATCAAAAAGGGAGAGATTGATGGATCGGTTTTGACAGATCCTGATTAAGTTTTGAATTACACAAAACCTGTTATTGTGTTTCTAACAATTCTACTTAAGTGTACAGGATTTAGGAACGAAGAAGAATATCAGCAGGAAGAAGCATATTGCGCAAAGAAGAGAAGCAGCTATATTTGTTCAGCAGATGGTTTGACAAGATTAAGTTCAGCAGTTGGCTTGGTGCGTTCATGGAATTGGCAGCTGAATTAGCAATGGAGACATCCAAAGTTAAAACAGTTGTTCGTAATTAGGCGTAGGCCAAGTTGAATCAGCTGGAACAATTATTGAGAAGTCTGCTGGAGAATTAGATTGAAGAAGAAGATTCCAGGCGCAAGTTACTGTTGACGAATCTGTTAGCAGTAGCGATTATAAGTACTGTTGATGAATATATTGACAGTCGCTATTCAAGAAGCTAAGAAGAATCGCAAGCTGGAGCTGGAAGCTACAGTGATCAACAGATGAAGAGATATCAGCAGTTGAGAAGATGCGCAAGATATAGAATTCACTATGATGACATCAGCAGTGATGTCATCACAATCAGCAGTTGGCTATCATCAGATGATAAGAGAAGCGTAAAAGATGAAGCGACGTCGTGCTGAAGAATCAGCAGATGGTTTAGCGTTGATGACGTCATCGGTGACGTCATCACAATCAGCAGATGGTTTGAGTCAAGCAGTCGCAAGAAACCAGCAGGTAGCTTGTACATCCAGACGCAAGAGTGAAGCGACGTCGTACAGGAAGATATATCAGCAGAGAGCTACAGTGCAACCAGCAGATGATATTTGGAGTTAGCGATAGCAAAACGATGTCGTTTACATAAGTTGATACGACAGCGTTTTGCTCTCGCGCTAAAGATTCAGCAGATGCTCTTTGCGTTGATAACCAGTCGCAAGATCCAGTCGCGAGCTATAGTGGATCCAGTCGCAAGATTCATCCAGTCAACAAGATACGATGGATCCAGTCGCGAGCTTCAGTACTATGCATCCAGTCGCAAAGATCCAGACGCAAGAAAAGCAGATGTAGCGAAGCATTGCAACCAGGCGCAAAGTATCCAGTCGACAAAGATATCAGCAGAAGATGAATTCAGTCGTTGTGATGAATCAGCAGCGAAGCAGTTGACAATTTACGAAGAGTTATCAAAGCTGGATGTCAACTCAATTCAAATGGCGAAAACGACAAGAAGCCTGCAAAAGAAAAGGACGCAAGTACTATTCCCTGTCGGTACTTTACAGAACACTTTTGAACTGGAAGAATTTTGTGTCCAACGGGATTTATTGTACAGAGGCTATATATTCGAGAAGCGCCATTGAAGAAGGTTGACGAGTGTTCGAGACGTTGGTGCTACTACAGCGCAGTTGCAAAAATACATTGATTACACAGTGCACCAACAGAGGGAAAATGAAAAGAAAGATGAAGAAATCGACCGCCATTAGAGAGGAGCTTTCACGAGAGTCGATTGCTGAGTCTAGATTAGCTTGTTAGAGCATTTTCCTAGTGTGTGAGAAAAACAGAGAGTTGAGCGATTTCATTGTATCAATCTCACACACAGAGATTCATTCACATCCATTAGTGAATGAATCTCAAAACGTTTCACAACAGGTCCCGTCCAAGCACGATGACGTAAAACTCATGTGTATGTAGTTAGTCACACAGTTGAGGTTGGTGTGCATCTGTGGAGTCTAGGAGTTCTCACAGCTGCTGGTTGTGGGATTGGGTCTGTACACGAAGTTGTAAGATCAAATCTTCTAGTGGTTCCTTCCGAGGTGGAAGAAGGGGAGATGTAGGACATTGAGGTCCGAACTTCCAGAAACAAATATTGAGTATCGTGTTCTTTATTCATTCAGCATTAGCTTTACTTTAGCACGCATACACGCATAACAGTTTTCAGCACTTAGCATCTTAGCATCGCACACACAGTTAGCACACTAGCACTTGCAAGTCTCGAACAGATTTATGTTGTAAATAAATCTGTTTGAGTTGTTTTAAAATATAGGATTCAGTTCTGGTATTTTCCGTATGATTTTTAAATCATACCAGATCTGTCTCCGGTGCTCTTCCTCTTGTGACTTTACTTGTTCAAGAACATTGAGCTATTGCAGCTCGTTTATAGCAGCGCAAAATTTTTACTGTTTGTCAAATCAGCGCTGGCTATCTTTTGATCCTATTTTCGGACCAACATCGGATGTCAGGAATTCTTGGCCAGTGTTACCGCTTCTGGAGGTTCAGCAGGCCCTTCACTATCTGATGTGGAGGTAGTCAGGGATTTTGCAGATGTCTTCCCTGATGATGTAGCGGGAGTTCCACCGGAGCGAGAGGTGGAGTTCTCTATCGAGCTGATGCCAGGTACAATGCCTATCTCTAAGGCGCCGTATCGATTGGCTCCTACCGAGATGAAGGAGCATATTTAGGAGTTGCTCGATAAGGGGTTCATTCGCCCTAGCTTTTCTCCATGGGGTGCGCCAATGTTGTTTGTTAAGAAGAAGGATGGCAGCATGAGGTTGTGTATTGACTATCGGGAGCTGAACAGAGTTACAGTGAAGAATAAGTACCCACTCCCGAGGATAGAGGATTTATTCGATCAGTTGTAGGGAGCTTTGGTGTTCTCGAAGATTGATTTGATATCTGGCTACCATCAGTTGAGGGTTAGAGAGGAGGACGTGTCCAAGACTGCTTCCCAGACACGTTACGGCCACTATGAGTTCTTGGTGATGCCGTTTGGCCTGACGAATGCCCCGACGATTTTCATGGATTTGATGAACAGGGTGTTCAGGCAGTATTTAGACCAGTTCATTATAGTTTTCATCGACGACATCCTGGTCTATTCGAGGAGCTTGGAGGAGCATAGTCAGCACTTGCAGACAGCTTTGCAGACTTTGAGGGAGCACAGATTGTATGCCAAGTTCAGCAAGTGCGAGTTTTGGCTGGAGCAGGTGGCATTCTTAGAGAATATTGTGTCGAGATATGGGATTCAGTCGACCCATCGAAGGTGGAGATAGTGCAGAACTGGGGGATTCTAAGGAATGCAGCGGAGATTCGTAGTTTCTTGGGTTAGGCAGGGTATTATCGCAAGTTTATCAAGGGCTTCTCTTCTATTTCAGTGCCCTTGACAGCCCTGACCAAGAAAAATGCGAAGTATGTGTTGAGTCCCGAGTGTCAGAGGAGCTTTGATCAATCAAAGGAGGCCCTTACTTCAGCACCAATGTTAGCTATGCCGATGGATCATGAGGAGTTTGTAGTGTACACGGATGCTTCCCTGAGAGGTTTGGGTGCAGTTCTGATGCAGGGAGGCAAGGTTATTGCTTATGCATCGAGACAACTGAAGAGTTATGAGCAGAACTATCCGACGCATGATTTGGAGCTTGCAGCAGTAGTGTTCGCATTGAAGATTTGGAGACACTACTTATACGGTGAGAAGTGTCAGATTTTCACCGACCACAAGAGCCTCAAGTACTTCTTCACCCAGAAGGAGCTGAACATGAGGCAGCACAGATGGCTAGAGTTGGTGAAGGACTATGACTGTGACATTAGCTATCACCCGGGTAAAGCTAATGTGGTGGCAAACGCTTTGAGCCGAAAGACTGCAGTAGTGGCGTGTTTGTCAGTTGAGAGGCCACTACAGGCTGAGATTCAGAGATTCGGTCTGGAGTTCTACTCAGGAGGTTGTGCATCTAGTTTAGCAGCGCTCACAGTTCAGCCAACTCTTCGAGAGGGGATTAGGGACGGGCAGGCCTCTAATGAGAAGTTACAGCAGAGGAGACAACGAGATGAGGCCAGAGGCCGAACCATGTACACAGTCGAGGACGTGATTGTACGTTTCAGAGGCCGTATGTGGGTGCCGAGTACTGTACAGTTGAGAGCCGAGATCTTATCTGAGGCTCTGAGGCTCATGCATCGACGTACTCCATCCACCCAGGGAGCAAGAAGATGTACAGAGGCTTGCAGATGTTGTACTGGTGGTGGGGGATGAAGAAGGATATTGGGAGATTTGTATCCGAGTGCTTCACTTGTCAGCAGGTCAAGGCAGAGCATCAGCGACCGACAGGGTTATTGCAGCCACTCCCGATACCCAAGTGGAAGTGGGAGCATATCATGATGGATTTTGTGGTTGGATTGCCCAGGAGTCCCAGAGGGTACACGACGATATGGGTCATTGTGGACAGACTCACCAAGTCAGTGCATTTTTTACCGGTGAAGACTACTTTCACCCTGACGCAGTACGCAGAGCTTTATATCAGAGAGGTTTTTAGGCTACATGGCACACCAGTATATATAGAGTTGGACAGAGACACCATATTCACGTCTGCATTTTTGAGGAGTTTACATGCCGCCTTGGGGACTAGATTGACGTTTAGCACTGCATTCATCCGTAGACAGATGGTCAGTCAGAGAGGGTCATCCAGATTCTGGAGGATTTATTGAGAGCCTGTGTGATATACTTCCAGGGTATGTGGGACTCGAGGTTGCCGCTGGTAGATTTCACGTGCAACAACAGCTTTCAGGCATCGATTGGGATGGCTCCGTATGAGGCTCTATACGGGAGAAGATGTCGATCTCCTGTGCTGGGATGAGGTTAGAGAGAGAGTGCTGATTGGGCCGGAGTTAGTACAACAGACAGCGGATATTGTGACGAGGATTTGGGATCGGATGAGGACAGTCTAGAGTCGTCAGAAGAGTTATGACGATCAGAGACGACGAGATCTGGAGTTAGCTGTTGGAGATCATGTGTTTGCGAGGATATCACCCATGAAGGGCGTGATGCGCTTTGGCTGGAGGGACAAGCTCAGCCCGAGGTTTATTGGATCATTCGAGATTTTGGAGAGGGTTGGTACTCTGGCGTATCGAGTAGCGTTACCACCCACCTTGCCAGCGGTTCATAATGTTTTTCACATCTCGATGTTGCGGAAGTATGTTCCGAATCCGTCACACATTTTGGATTTTGAGCCGCTCCAGTTAGAGCTAGACCTATCATTTGAGGAGGGACCAGTACAGATTTTAGCTCGAGAGGAGCGTAGGCTGAGAGCACGGAGTATTCCGATGGTCAAGGTCCGGTGGTAGAATCACTCGGAGGGTGAAGCTACCTGGGAGACTGAGACCGATATGTAGACACGCTACCCAGAGTTATTTGGTACGTACTTAATTTCGGGGACAAAATTCCTATAAGGGGGGGAGAGTTGTAATGCCTAGAAATTCCTAAATACTTAGAAACGAGTGCATGACTAGGGGAAAAATAATTTTAGATGATTACATGCCATTTTATGTGAGTTAATTATGATTTTTATATTGAATGTTATGCATGTCGCGTTTTTAGCCTGTTGAGTTACGGACGCATGGACGAGACTAGGGACGACCGTGATGAAAATAATTTAATTTTTAAGTTTCTTAGATTTTTAAGAATAAATTTATTATTTTTAAGCTGCAATTTCTTAAAATTGGGGCTTTTATGATTATTTTGGAGGGGAACCCGTTTTTTGCCTATACGGGCTGTTTTAACGGATTCTAATGTGTTTTAAAGTTTGAGGAACCTTTTATTTCGATTTTTAAGTTTCTTAGATTTTTAAGAATAAATTTATTATTTTTAAGCTGCAATTTCTTAAAATTGGGGCTTTTATGATTATTTTGGAGGGGAACCCGTTTTTTGCCTATACGGGCTGTTTTAACGGATTCTAATGTGTTTTAAAGTTTGAGGAACCTTTTATTTCGAAAATTGGGGATTTTTAAACTTGAGTTAGAGTTTTAATTATCTTATCAAATTAAGGGAGGGGCAAGCATGTCAAAAATTTCTTTCCTTTCTTAATTAAACTTTAGGGGTCAAACTTGTCACCCTCACTTTTCATAACTCAAAAGAATTGATCAAAACCTAGCCTCCACTCCCTTTGGCCGTCCCCTCCTCCATCAAGCAGCCCCCTTTGAAATTTCATAGACTTTGGTGATTCAAAGGTGGTCCGGTCCCGATCTCGTGTCCTCTACGTCGGTAACTCGCAGATCTCAATTTTCTCCAAGACAGACATGTGATATCGATTCCTTTTCTCACCATTTAAACTATATTAAACTGTTTTCAATGATTTAATGCATGAATTGTATGTGTTTTATTTAGATCTATGTTCCATTGTTGAAGATTCATGCATACATCATTGTATTCCTCATGTTTTTCTTTCAACCTTGTAAGGCTTCGGTCAAGGTGGGTTCTAGGGATCATGGCTCGGTTCATGATGGTCCTAGGGTGGTCTAGTGGTGGCCCTTGGTTGGAGGAGACGGTGTCTCGACGCCTTGGTCGAGACATGAAGCATGCATGTCTCAAGGTTGGTGCGACGCGGGCTGCTCTCTTTTGTTGTTTCGGTCGAGCTTTGTGGCTCGTGTCTCAAGCCATGGCTGGGTCCTAGGGGACAGGCCGGACCCTGGGTGGTCCTGTCGGCGGGGCTCCGGCCAATGGTGGCCGGAGGAGGTCGTACGAAGGAATGTGGGCGGCGGCATCGAGGTGAACATTTGCATGGGTGTGTATGTGTGTGTTGCTAGGGTTGTGTGTGTTGGCTTGGTTCGGTTTGGTTGGACCGGGTCGGTTCGTCGAGTCTCGAGCCAAATGTTTTAAAGTTGGTCCGAGTTATTTTAATGTCGGACCGGTTATTTTAATTTTAAGTCTAGGATCCAATTTTAATGTTTTGGTAAATGTTTTAAAGTCTATTATTTTGGTCAAACTTTTAATTAATTTGGACCTTATCCCTTATCTTAAGTTTTTAAAATTCAAAAATTGGTGTCCTTATCAAAATTGACCATGAAATTTTAATTGGTCAAAATTTACCATGATATTTTAATTGGTCAAAATTTATTATGTGAGTTTTGATTAAGTCAAACTTGACCCTTAGTTTTATTTTAAAGTCAAAATTGATCAAATTATTTTAAAGTCAAAACTGGTGAAGTTATTATAATTCAAAATTGATTTTGAAATTAGTCAAAATTAGCCTTAATATTTTAATGTCAAAATTGAATTTAATTAGGGTCAAAATTGGTAATGCGATTTTGAATTAAGTCAAAATTGGAATGTATTAGGTGAATTCTTATAAGTCTTGGGCTAAGTCAATTGTAATGTTAAGTCTAGAAGTAGTGGGCCAGACTCCTGACAGTCATTGACCGAAGTAGAAAATGTTGAGACCCGTGAATATATATTTAATTATATATGTAGTATTCTATGTGCGTAAATGTTTTAAAGCAAAGAATTAAATTACAATGACGGGCTAAGCTTTTAAAATTGCATGTTTTATGAAATGCACGCATCACTAATATTTTATGAAAGGTTATGGGCATGTTTTAAAAGAAAAAATCGAGGATTGAAGGGATTTGTGGCAAGTTTACGATGAGGGGATGCGGGATACCGGGTCCGTTGAACTTCTGTTCATGTATTACGAGCTTACGAATCCATGTGTTTACGGCGTGGTGAAGTGGCAAGCATAGAGGTGTGAGGGATCCCGCGGTAAGGTCGGGTGAACCGCACCGCCACGTACGTTGGTTTTTATATTGATCAATCGAACATGGTCTACACTTCATGATACGACTCATACGTTTTTATGTTATGTTATGTCATGACTTAAGTATGTTATATGTTATGTATGCTATGAAATGTACGAACAATGTTTTAAGATCATTCATGCATTCATGTTATTTTATTACAAGTATGTGCCTGCATGAGATGTTATTAGTATGTACCTTGTTATTTTTAAAAGATAGAACATGCTGAGCCTCTAGGCTCACTAGGTTTAAATGGTGCAGGTGATGATCATGTAGAGTATGTCCCGACTGGCGGTGAGGACCTCTGAGCGTCCGCTGCAGCAGTACCCTGTGACCGCATTGATGTTTCACTTTTGTTATGATACACTTTTAGTATGTTGGTTTTAACTTGTTCATTTCCAGCACTTTTCGCAGTATGATTTTGTTTAAACAGTATGGATGAATTTACGATTTAAGATATTTATTTGATTTATGTTTCAAAGTGACGGCTTAGAAAATGTTTTAAAAGGGAACGAGTCATGCTTTTAGTTTATTTATTCCGCACACGATTTTAAAAAAAATCTAGAGTCTGGTTCGTTTCATATAACGAAGCTATGTTTCGAAGAAGATTTCGAATGTCTCGAAATATTTTCCTTCGTATAGTTGACGCGGTTAAGAATCATGATATCTATTTCACACAATGACATGATAGTGTGGGGCGCCTTGGGCTATCGACACTTCAAAAGGCAACAGCTGCATTGCGTATTCTAGCCTACTCTTTACCTGCTGATGCTGCTGATGAATACATCAAAATTGGAGAGTCAACTGCAATTGAATGTATGAATCGCTTTTGTCGAGCTATAGTTGAAATTTTCTCGGTGGAATACTTGAGGTCACCCATTGCCAATGATATTGCAAGATTACTCTATATTGGTAAACAACGAGGATTTCCCGGAATATTGGGCAGTCTTGACTGTATGCATTGGAAGTGGAAAAATTGTTCGACGGCTTGGGCAGGTCAATATGCAGGTCGCAGCGGATCTCCAACAAACATTTTAGAAGATGTGGCTGATTTTTACATGTGGATGTGGCATGCATATTTTGGTATGCCTGGATCGAACAATGATATCAATGTTTTACATTCGTCCAATCTGTTTTCCAACCTTGCACAAGGTATTGCTCCTCCGGCTCATTATACAATTGGAGGAAAAGAATATGATACGGGATATTACTTAGCTGATGATATTTATCCAAAATGGTCAACTATATTCCAAACTATCCACGATCCGCGTGGTCCAAAAAAGAAATATTTTACTATGAAATAAGAGTCCTGTAGAAAAGACGTGGAGCGTGCGTTTGGTGTTCTCCAGTCCCGATTTGCGATCGTTGCTTCACCAGCCCATGCTTGGAAGAAACATCATTTGCATAATATAATGGCATCATGTATTATGATTATCGAAGATTAACGTGACCTTAGTGCACCCATTGAAGAAATGAGAGAAGCACCAGCTCCAGACGTAGAAATTGTTGTTGATGAGATTTCAAGAGTTTCTCAGTCGATATAAAAAGAAAAAAGACAAAGATGCTCACTATGCACTACGAAATGCTTTAATCGATCACCTAGGGGAGGAATATAGTACCTCAACTGTTTGAAGTCACATTCGTATTATGTTGTTCAATTAAATTCTATGTATTCAACTTCTTTATCAGTTTTAATTAACTCACTTATATTAATTTATATCAAATGATAATATAATAGTTAAAGAAATTTATTACTAGAATAATAATTAAAATAATAATAATTATTATATAGTTAAATTTATTAAAATATAAAATGTAAATATAAGAAATTAATAAATAAAAATTATTGGGAATATTCCGAGAATATACCTTTTGGTGCAAATTTGAAGTAAATGGGTTGGAGATGGATATTGTATTTGGTGCAGAAACTGCACCATTTTAGTGCAGTGGGTTGGAGATGGCCTTAGACCTTTTAGTTGACATAATTTCTAGAGCCGGTCAATGAAGTATTGGATTATATAGCTGGACCTACCTATATATTCCTTTTTCTATATGGGTTTCGTCATTGGGTCTATGTGGTGGTTCTAATGATACCTGGTATCAGATAGTTTCCAACCATCTCAGGATTCATTATAGAAGTAGTGTATCTAGTAACGCTTAATAATTTGCTAATACCGAAAATGATTTTCTTTATAGAAGTAGTGTATCAAGAGACATGCACGAGTAGACAGGGGTTCGGGGAAGAGGAATTATATACTAGATTAACTTCCAAAGCATACCCCCACAATATTTCAATGAATAATATGCTCCACACGAGAATCGAATCCGTGAAGCAGGAGAAGGTACTCCCACATCACCCTAAGTCTTACCAGCTCGCATATGCCCCTGGAGGAAAAATGCTTTATTTAATATATTATGGCATACAACACAAGCAAATGTAGTCAAAACTGAACAACAAACTACAACAATGAGGCAGCAACATCACTATTTATCTTGTCAAAAAGTTACAAGGATCTAGTCTCTCTTTATATATGTTGACAAGATAGAAAATAGAAGATCACTCGCTACAGCACGGAACAGATCGTGCGTGACATGAACTTTGGGAAATATAAAACTAGCGAGAGCTAAAATAGCTCCGTTTCTTAAAAGGTTTTGAACACCGAGAAGTATATCAGATCTGATATAGAAACCAAGTGGAAAATATCTGAATATATTCTCTAAAAATTGAAATCTGAAGGTTTAAAATATGCGATGCATAACGATGTATTCTGAAATCTGTTAATAACTTATATATTTTTTATGGAAGTTCGAAGCTCAATCTCCTACATCTTCTGCAACAACCAGATCCCAACAGCCGTGACTGTGAGAACTCTTAGCACTCCATGCTACACACCAGTCCGTAAGATATATGAACTGAAACACTACGAACTTGTTTAACGTCTCTGTTCAAGACTACACACTCTAAGTTTAACGTCTTCGTGCCAAGACAGATTACATTTTATTTAGTTTACACACTCACTGACACATTCACTCTAATCTATTTCGCTCATGCTCTCGAATATGTGAATGATGTGTGTATGTGTGTGAGGTCTAATATATTTTACCTCAGCTCTCATTTTTGTTTTCTCATACACTGGGAAGTGCTTCTTCAAAGCTGATAGGCTCAGCAGTCAACATTGACGATGATGCTCCTCTCATCTGATCGTCGACTACTTCGCTCTCTCTGTTTTCTTCTTTGACTCTCTGTATTTCTCAGTGGTTCGTTGTATTGTTGTCATTTTGTTTCATTTGTATCTCCAGTCTATATGTAGCCATTGATGAATTATGACCTTTGGATGATTACAATAATTGGTGTCTGTCAATCTGATCTTTAGCCGTGACATCAGGCTCTTTCCTCTATTGGCTTTCAACAGCTCTTTCAGCTCAGAAAAAATGCCGCTTTTTCTTCACTTGTTTTGTTCATTTCTTGTATGATCTGACTGACGTTGCTTGACCAGCTCTGGCATGATCATATATGATGTTCCTCTGAGATGGTTCCCTGAGCTGATCCTCTGAGCTTCTCTTTGATTCTTCTTCGTTTTGCTCTAAGTTTTTTCTGTGCTTCTTCTCTAAGCTTCTCTTGTTCTCATATGCTCTTATCTGCTCTAAATTGTTTCATTCTTCTTTCTTCAGCTCTGAGCTATTTTGTTCTTCTCTGTACTACTCTGAGCTGTTTCGTTCTTCTTTCTTTAGCTATGAGCTATTTCGTTCTTCTCTGTACAACTCTGAGCTGTTTCGTTTCTTCAATTGTTTTGCTCTGAGCTGTTTCGTTTCTTCTTTATCTTGCTCTGAGCTGTTTCGTTCTTTTTTGTTTAGCTCTAAGCTTTGCTGTTGTGATCTGGTCTGTGTTGCTCTAGCTTAGACCTCTGAGCAGATCTATGCTGCACTCATTCGTCTAATCTTATCTATCTTCAGCTTTGTTATAACTTGTGCAATCTCCTCTTGATCTATTCTAAACTAATCTTGTTGTCTGAGATGATCTTTCCTAAGCTGATATGCCCTAAGCTGATTGTCAAAGCTGGTTCTCTTCTCCGATTTAATTTGTTCCTCCGAGCTGATCTACTCCTCTAAGCTGATCTGATCTCAGTATCTGCTCTTCTTTCAGCTTAGACCTGTGCACTTGTGTAGATCATTAGAAACATAAAAGCAAGTTTTGTGTTCATCAAAATCCAGATCTGATCTATTACACAGATACAACAATCTCCACCTTTTTTATTAACACAAAACTTGGATAAACTAAAACGAATCAGACTCTAGAAATTTTTTTTTTAAAACATTTGCGCAATACATAAACTGAAAGTATATATTGAAAACCAGAAGTACTAAAAATAAACTTGTTTAAAGCCAACATCTGAAAAGTGAAACAATAAGAGAAGTGAAACATAAAGGCGGTCACGGGGTACTGCTCCGCAGGCGCTCAGAGGTCCTCAACGCCAGTCGGGATGTACTCAACAGCAGGGTCATCACCTGCACCATTTAAACCTAGTGAGCCTAATACTCAGCATGCTCTATCTTATATCATAACAAAGTATATACTAATAAAATCGCAGGAAAACACATACTTGTAATAAAATAACGTTAAAAAATATGAGTGCGTGCATGATCTTAAAACATTGCTTCATACATTTCATATCATACATAACATATATACACATAAAGCATGACATAGCATAACATGAAAAACGTATGATTTGTATCCTGAAGTTTGGACCATAGTCGATTGATCAATCTATAAACCAACGTACGCGGTGGCGTGGTTCACCCGACCTTACCTCTGGATCCCTATATGTCACACCTCTATGCTGTCACTTTACCATGCCGTGAACACATGGATCCATAATCTCGTAATACATGGAAATAGAAGTTCAACGGGCCCAGTATCCCGCATCCCCTCATCATAAATTGCCACAAATCATTCAATCCCTCGGGTTTTGTCTTTTAAAAGAACATGCCTTTAACATTCCATAAAATATTCATGATGCATGCATTTCGTAAAATTATGCAAGTTTGAAAGATTAGCCCGTTAATGTATATTTAATCCTTTCCTTTAAAAATATTTACGTACATAGCATAATACATATATGATTAAATTAATATTAACGGGCTTCTACATTTTATACTTCAGTCAAAGACTGGTTCAGGAGTCTGGCCCAGTACTTCTAGACTTAACATTAGCTTTAACCTAGCCCAAGACTTAAGGGTTCCTCTTCAAAATTCCTAATAATTTCAATTCAATTTTGACTTTGAAATCAAAGGATTAATTTTGACTAATTTCAAAATTATTTTGACTTAAAATCAATTTTGACTTAAAATCAATTTTGACTAAAATCAATGTTGACTAATTTTGACTTTTGAAAAGGAGGAACTCAAGCAATTTTGACCCAAGGACCAATTTTGACCAAAAGATCGATTTTGACCAAATTAAAAGCCAATAATAAATTTTGACTTTATTAAAATTCCAAAGACTTCAATTTCTACTTAAACTTAAAATAAACATCAAACTCAATTAAATTAAAAGTTTGACTCAATTTAAAACATTTGACAATTTTCTTTAAAATTGGACCTATGACTTAAAAATTAAAAATACAGATCCATAATTAAAATAACTCGGATTAGTTTTAAAATATTTTGACTCGACACACGACGAATCGAACCGGTCCAACCAAACCAACCGGTTCAATTTAATCGTCCTGCCCAAAACACAACCCTAACCCACGCATGAGCCGCCGCCCAGCCACTCGCACGACGCCCACTTTCAGTCATTCGTACTCTCTCTTCCGGCCACCATGATCGGAGCCCCACCGGTTGGACCACCCCTAGGTCCAGACGGTTCTATGAGACCAACCACAGCCCCAACCGTGGGCTACAGTGCACGCACGATTGGCGCGAAGAGGGCTGCTCGCCCATGCGCGGCGCACCGCGCGATCCCCACGACCAGCCATGGTTTGGCTCGAACCAGCCTTCTTCTCATCCCTTAGAGATCATCATGAGACCACTAAGGACCATCCCCAAGCCCCTAGAGCCCACCTCGACCAAAGCCTCACAAGTTTGGATCGAAAAACATGTTAGAAAGTATGGCACATGCATGGATCTTCAACATGGTGTATAGATCAATATAAAACACATGAAATTCATGCAAATTTTCATGAAAAACAGTTTAATATCATTTAAATGGCGAGAAAAAGAATTGATATAACATGTCTGGTTTGTATGAAAGGTAGATCTGCGAGTTACCGGCGTTGTAGACGCGAGATCAGGGCACGACCGCCTTTGGATCACCAAAATTCACCAAGGTCTAGCAATTTTCAAAACTTGAGAGGGGAGAAGAGGAGGGGGAAGGCTGGTTTGATATGTGAGGGTTAGGTTTTGATTAAGTTTTGGTGTTATGAAAAATGAAGGTGACAATTTTGACCCCTAATGATTTAATTAAGAAAAGGGAAGGAAATATGACATGCTTGCCCCTCAATTTAATTGAAAAGCTAATCGAAATCTTTATCTTGGCTTAAGAAATACCAAATTTTCGAAATAAAAGTCCCCTCATATTTTAAAACACCTTAAAATCCAATAAAATAGCCCGTATAGGCGAAGAACGGGTTCCCCTAAAAAATAATCATAAAAACCCCAATTTTCAGAAATTACTGCGTAAAAATAATAAATTTATTCTTAAAAATCTAATAACTTAAAAATCTTAAATTATTTTCATTCTGGTCGTCCCTAGTCTCGTCCACGCGTCCGTAACTCAAACAGGCTGAAAAACAAGTCATGCATACCATGCAACATAAAATCATAATTAAATCACATAAAATGGCATGTAATCATCTAAAATTATTTTCCCCCTAGTCATGCACTCTTTTCTACGTAGTTAGGAAATTCTAGGCGTTACAACTCTCTCCCCCTTATAGGAATTTCATCCTCGAAATTGAGTACGTACCAAATAACTCCGGGTAGCGCGTCCGCATATCGGCCTCAGTCTCCCAGGTAGCTTCATCCTCCGAGTGATTCTGCCACCGGACCTTGACCATCGGAATACTCCGTGCTCTCAGCCTACGTTCCTCTCGAGCAAGAATCTGCACTGGTCGCTCCTCAAAAGATAAATCCCACGCCAACTGGAGCGGCTCAAAATCTAGATGGATTCGGAACATACTTCCGCAGCATCGAGATATGGAAGACATTATGAACTGCTGCCAAGCTGGGTGGTAACGCCACATGGTAAGCCAAAGTACCAACCCTCTCCAAAATCTCGAACGGCCCAATAAACCTCGGGCTGAGCTTGCCTCTCCGGCCAAAGCGCATCACGCCCTTCCTGGGCGATATCCTCACAAACACATGATCCCCAACAGCTAGCTCCAGATCCCGTCGTCTCTGATCGGCATAAATCTTCTGACGACTCTGGGCTGTCCTCATCTGATCCCGAATCCTTGTCACAATATCCGCTGTCTGCTGCACTAACTCCGGCCCAGTCAGCACTCTCTCTCCAACCTCATCCCAGTGCACGGGAGATCTTCATTTCCTCCCGTACAGCGCCTCATACGGATCCATACCAATCGATGCCTGAAAGCTGTTGTTGTACGTGAACTCTACCAGCGGCAATCTCGAGTCCCACGTACCCTGGAAATCTATGACACAAGCTCTCAGCAAATCCTCCAAAATCTGGATGACCCTCTCTGACTGTCCGTCTGTCTGTGGATGAAAAGCTATACAGAATGACAATCTAGTCCCCAAAGCGGCATGTAAGCTCCTCCAGAACCCAGACGTAAACCGGGTGTCTCTGTCCAACACTATCGAGACTAGTATGCCATGCAGTCTAACAACCTCTCTGATGTAGCTCTGCGTACTACGTCAGGGTAAAAGTAGTCTTCACTGGTAAGAAGTGCGCTGACTTGGTGAGTCTGTCCACAATCACCCATATAGCTGTGTACCCTCTGGGACTCCTGGGCAATCCAACCACGAAATCCATCGTAATATACTCCCACTTCCACTCGGGAATAGGGAGTGGCTGCAACAACCCTGTCGGTCGCTGATGCTCTGCCTTGCCCTTGCCCTGCTGACAAGTCAAGCACTCAGACACGAATCTCCCAATGTCCTTCTTCATCCCCGGCCACCAATACAGCGTCTGCAAATCTCTGTACATCTTCGTACTACCTGGGTGGATGGAGTACGTAGATGCATAAGCCTCAGATAAGATATAGGCTCTCAACTGTCCAGTACTCGGTACCCACATTCGGCCTTTGAAACGGACTATCCCATCCTAAACTGTGTACAGACCTCGTCCTTTGTCCTCATCACCTGTCTCCACTGCTGTAACTTCTCATCGGAGGCCTGCCCCTCTCTGATCCGATCTCGAAGAGTCGACTGAATGGTGAGCGCTGATAAACTCGGCGCACAGCCTCTTGAATAGAACTCCAGACCGAATCTCTGAATCTCAGCCTGTAGTGGCCTCTCAACTTACAAGCACGCCACTACTGCAGTCTTCCGGCTCAAAGCGTTTGCCACTACATTAGCTTTACCTGGATGGTAGCTAATGTCACAGTCATAGTCCTTCACCATCTCAACCATCTGCGCTGCCTCATGTTCAGCTCCTTCTGGGTGAAGAAGTACTTGAGGCTCTTGTGGTCGGTGAATATCTGACACTTCTTGCCGTACAAATAGTGCCTCCAAATCTTCAACACAAACACTACGGCTGCAAGCTCCAAATCATGCGTCGGATAGTTCTGCTCATAACTCTTCAGCTGCCTCGACGCATACGCAATAACCTTACCACCGTGCATCAGAAATGCACCCAAAACTCTCAGAGAAGCATCTGTATAAACCACAAACTCCTCGTGGTCCACTGGCATAGCTAACACTGGTGCTGAAGTAAGGGCCTCCTTCAGCTGATCAAAGCTCCTCTGACACTCGGGACTCCATACATATTTCGTATTCTTCTTGGTCAGGGCTGTCAAGGCACTGAAATGAGGAGAAGCCCTTGATAAGTTTCCGATAGTAACCTGCCAAGCCAAAGAAACTACGAATCTCCGCTGCATTCCTTGGAATCCCCCAGTTCTGCACTGCCTCTACCTTCGATGGGTCGACTAAAATCCCATCTCTCGATACAATATGACCCAAGAATGCCACCTGCTCCAGCCAAAACTCAGACTTGCTGAACTTGGCATACAATCTGTGCTCCCTCAAAGTCTGCAAAGCCGTCTGCAAGTGCTGCCTATGATCCTCTAAGCTCCTCGAATAGACCATAATGTCGTCTATGAACACTATGATGAACTGGTCCAAGTACTGCCTGAATACCCTGTTCATCAAATCCATGAAAATCGCTGGGGAATTCTTCAGGCCAAACGGCATCACCAAGAACTCGTAGTGGCCGTAGCGTGTCCTAAAAGCAGTCTTGGACACGTCCTCTATAACTCCCATCTAATGGTAGCCAGATCTAAAATCAATTTTCGAGAACACCGAAGCTCCCTGCAGCTGATCAAACAAATCCTCTTCCTCGGGAGTGGATACTTATGCTTCACTGTGATTCTGTTCAGCTCCCGATAATCAATGCACAATCTCATGCGCCATCCTTCTTCTTCATAAACAACACTGGCGTGCCCCATGGAGAAAAGCTAGGTCGAATGAACCCCTTATCGAGCAACTCCTGAATCTGCTCCTTAAGCTCCTTCATCTTGGTAGGAGCTAATCGATAAGGTGCCTTAAAGATAAGCACTGTCCCTGGCATCAGCTCAATAGAAAACTCCACCTCTCGCTTCGGTGGAACTCCCACTACATCATCAGGGAAGACATCTGCAAAATTCCTGACTACCTCCACATCAGATAGTGAAGGGCCTGCTGAACCTCCAGAAGCGGTAACACTGGCCAAGAACGCCTGAAATTCGTGCTCAACTAGCTTCCTGGCTTGAAGGAAAGATATAAATCTGGGCTTCCGCGGCCTCCTAGCTGCCTCAAATAAGAAAGCCTCCTGCCCTGGCGGCCTGATAGACACTTTCCTCCGCTGGAAGTCAATCACTGCTCCAAAATCCAACCAATCCATGCCTAGGATGAGGTCGAATCCTGACATCGGCAAAATGACCAAATCTGCTCTGACTGCGTGATCCTGGAACATCATCATCAAACCCTGCACTCCGTTGATCGTCGTCAACTCATCTCCTAACGGAATCGTCACGGCGTGATCCTGGAACGTCACCGTCAAACCCTACACACATTCTCTTCGGAACAATACCCATTCTCTGTGTGAACACACTCGAAATGAACGAGTGGGTCACCCCTGAGTCTAGCAAAGCGAGTGTAGTGACACCAAGCACACGAATCTCGCCTGAAACAGAAACGTCGCACATGTACACGTTTACGGTCATACTAAATCCCAAAAAGCAGTTTAGATACCTAATTCATTTCTAAGTTTGCTAGCTGTATCCGCCAAAGTTCTCAAGACAAGTCCTAGAAGTCCTACAGTTCTCATTTATATCTCTTAGCAACTAAGGCAACAAGTTTCCTAGCAGTGCTCCATCTAGCATGCAATTCTAAACACCCAGGTAACAACATAACAAGTACGGAAATTTAAACGGAATACCTGTGAGCAATGTTGTGTCCGGATCTGCAGCCTCCGCCTGCATCACGAAAACACGACCAGTGGAGTACATCCTCCAAGGGCAATTAATAGAGATATGCCCAGGCTCCTTGCAATGATAACATATGCCTGAGCTCGCCATGCACTGCCCTGAATGACTCTTATGGCACGTCGGACCCGCCGGTGTCCCTCCAGGTCTAGGGGAAGTAGTCCCATGCTGCTGAGGTCTCTGCTGACCCTGTGGCCTCTGTTGGCCCTAAGGTCTCTGCTGTTGCTGGCCCTGAGGAGATGGGCCCTTAGAAGGCCCCTGAAAAGGTCTCTTCGCTGGCTGCTGCGAATACTGGCCCCTGACGGGCTGCTGCATCTGGCGCTTCTTCTGATATTCGTCCCTCATGTTCTTCCGGCCTCTCTCAGACCGATAAACCCTGTTCAATGCCGCCATATAAGTCTCCACGTCCGCCATAATGACATCATGGCGGATGTCGGGTTGCAGTCCATCAGTGAACTGTCGCAGCTTCTCACTCTCCACCGTAGCAATCGAGGGCACAAAGGTATACCCTCGCTCAAACTGCCTCACATACTCAGCAACAGATTTGTCTCCCTGGCGGAGACTCATGAACTCCCGAATAAGCTGGCTTCGGGCATCAACAGACCTTCTTGAATTCCTCCCATGTCAGGCTCTCCAAGAATAGACCAACCACTGCGCACTTCCACCACAGAGCGGCATCTCCCTTCAGCATAAAGATAGCACAACGGATCTTGTTCGCGTCCTAGAGACCCATATAATCATATATGGTCTCCATAGATCGGATCCACTCCTCAGCAACAAGTGGGTCGGTGGTACCAGCAAACTCCTTAGGTCCCTGCTTGCGGAACCTCTCAGCAACATCCTCCTCATGCAACTTCCGAGGTCGCTCTGACTGACGCTCTAGAAGCCTAGTAATCTCGGCTAGCATGTCCATGCTAGCTCGCTCGTATGGAGTCAACTGAGGTGGTGGGGGAGGAGGAGGAGGCGTAGCATCTTCCTGATGGGTCCTATCACGTCTGGGAGGCATTCTGATATACCAAAACCTTATCACGTAAATCTAAGTGCATGAGTAAGCGTCTAATTTTAAAACTCTAAGACCAAAACTCATGCAGGGCTACAACATGCAACATGCAAAAAAAAACATAAATCGTAAAATAGTAAAACTCATAGACTGGTAATACGACTTCCGAGCTCCACGCAGCAGGATAGTACCCCACCAGAACCACGCGATCCCCATGACCAGCCATGGTTTGGCTCGAACCAGCCTTCTTCTCATCCCTTAGAGACCATCATGAGACCACTAAGGACCATCCCCAAGCCCCTAGAGCCCACCTCGACCGAAGCCTCACAAGTTTGGATCGAAAAACATGTTAGAAAGTATGGCACATGCATGAATCTTCAACATGGTGTATAGATCAATCTAAAACACATGCAATTCATACATTTTTCATGAACAACGGGTTGATATCATTTAAATGGCGAGAAAAAGAATTGATATCACATGTCTGGTTTCTAGGAAAGGTAGATCTGCGAGTTACCGACGTTGTAGACGCGAGATCAGGGCACGACTGCCTTTGGATCACCAAAATTCACCAAGGTCTAGCAATTTTCGAAACTTGAGAGGGGAGAAGAGGAGGGGGACGTCTGTTTTAATATGTGGGGGTTAGGTTTTGATTAAGTTTTGGTGTTATGAAAAATGAAGGTGACAATTTTGACCCCTAATGATTTAATTAAGAAAAGGGAGGGAAAAATGACATGCTTGCCCCTCCATTTAATTGAAAAGCTAATCAAAATCTTTATCTTGGTTTAAGAAATACCAAATTTTCTAAATCAAAGTCCCCTCATATTTTAAAACACCTTAAAAATCCAATAAAACATCCTGTATAGGCGAAAAACGGGTTCCCCTAAAAAAATAATCATCAAAACCCCAATTTTCAAAAATTGCTGCGTAAAAATAATAAATTTATTTTTAAAAATCTAAGAACTTAAAAATCTTAAATTATTTTCATTCCGGTCGTCCCTAGTCTCGTCCACGCGTCCGTAACTCAAACATACCATGCAACATAAAATCATAATTAAATCACATAAAATGGCATGTAATCATCTAAAATTATTTTCCCCCAGTCATGCACTCATTTCTACGTAGTCAGGAAATTCTAGGCGTTACATAAACAGAACGCGAAAAGTAAACGATTTTCGAAATATTTTTCCCCATTTTGTGGGAATCAAAGAGGGTCCGAAATCTTGTCTCTCTGTTAATACTAAAAATGAAATATCCCCCTTAACACCACAAGGGTTTTCATTTTTTGAAAAGAAAGAATTTTGCAAGGATGATCAGTTGCAAAGAAAACAGCATGCATGAGATGAATTTAAAAACCGATCATATGCACTGAAATTCTCATCTCTTCAGATTAGGAAATAAATAAGAAATGAATTTACAGAATATCTTCCATTTTTCTTTAATTTTTTCAGATGCGCTATTATCAGCACAACCATCATTAAAGATCTTGGCGTCTACACAGATCTCGCACAATCTGTGTCAACTGGACAGAAGAGATATTGCCGCACTTTTCTTTCCGGAAATTGCTCTACAATTCGATAATCGTTACTCCCCCTATTTTCATAAAATGAGTTTTAAAAAC
This sequence comes from Dorcoceras hygrometricum, assembly GCA_001598015.1. Classification (NCBI taxonomy): domain Eukaryota; kingdom Viridiplantae; phylum Streptophyta; class Magnoliopsida; order Lamiales; family Gesneriaceae; genus Dorcoceras; species Dorcoceras hygrometricum. The sequence goes on along the minus strand of KQ999956.1, from coordinate 204,779 downwards.
TTTAAAATAATTTTGTAGCATAGATACAAAAAGCAAGTAAAACAACTTTGGCGAAAACTGGATGAGCTGGAAAACAAATATTCAAAGCTGAATAACAGATCGTTTAAAAATAGAAACATTTTTACAACCTTTAGAAATTTTCAATTTAAAATACTCGTTTCAAGAACAACCTGCTCTGATATCACTTGACAGGATCAAAAAAAGCAGATCGTGCGTACAACATGAATACGCGCGATCTGAACTTGGGAAAATATAAAACTGGCGAGAGCTGCAATAGCACCAGTTCTTGAAAGGTTTTGAGCACCGAGAATTATATCAGATCTGGTATAGAACCAAAGAGGAAACATTTGAATATACTCTCTAAAATTGAAAGCTGAAGGTTTAAAATATGCGATGCACCGAAATAACGATGTATGCTGAAAGATGTAAATAACTTACATGTTTGTTTATGGAAGTTCAGAGCTCAATCTCCTACATCTCCCCTTCTTCCATTTTAGAAAGGTTTCCACTAGAAGACTTTGATATTATAGCTTCTATAGCAACCCGATCCCAACAGTCGTGACTGTGAGTACTCCTAGCACTCCATGCTACACACCAGCCCGCAAGCTGTGTGAATTGCAACACTACAAACTTGTTTAATTTCTCTATCCAAAGACTACACACACTAATTTTAACGTCTTCATGCCAAGACAGATTAAATTTGATTAGTTTACACATTCATTGTCAGGCCCGGTGCGCTAATCACTGATTAATTATTCAATTAATCACATTTATGCGGAAACATTAAAAATAGGGCTAAAAATTTTCGAATTTGGACCTGATCCAAATATCATTTCAAAATAAGTTCATAATTAAAATAAGGAGTTTAATTCAAAACTCAACAGCACAACAGGTAAACAACAAGTAGTAAATCAACTACAGATCCCCAAATAAAAAAGGCACAGGACATCCCCTGGCTCAATATATCAATACATAAATATGACTGGGACTCAAATCAAAATGGAGATCGACCAGCTGAAGCTCCACTCTGTCCATCCTGTTTACCTGAACAACCTGCTAAGGCCAATCACAGACCGAAGCATCCCAAAAAGAAACAGCAAAAAAAATGAGGTCAAACCTCAGTACGAAGAGCACTCATAAAACAGCAGTGCATAAAACATGCAATATTCACATCATGATGTGCATGAGGCTATCAAGGAAAATCGGTCATCTAGGCCAACAACTCAGCTGGCAAATCTCAAGTGAGCCTCTACACCACGCACAGCCAATCAGCCGGTGGACATCATCGGTCCATGATCTTCAGGTCCCTCAACTATCACAGCTCAGTGGTCTTCAGGCGCAACAACTCAGCCAGCCACCACCTCGATGATACCATTGGACCTTTCAGGTGCGACAACTCAGCCGACCGATCACAATGCTAGCTCGACTCAGGTCATCAATCAAATATCAGGCCAATATGTATGCATGAATGCCAGGAAATATCAGTTCAACAGCATACGAAATCAAATCGTAAATAAAACAGATAATCAACTAAACACAGTCAGCCAAACCTGTTCACGTAAACATCCAAATCACAGCATTCAGATCACGCTGGAATATTCACATGCTTATGTCCAAAGCTGTTTAAATAAGCTCAATTCGTACCTTCAAATCTCAGTAGCTAATACCTCAACAGATCTTACAAATTCAGGGCACCAGCAACCATCTCAGGTTTGCTGCCTTAAAATCTCGCGGCGAACCTTAACAGAAGCTGCCTAGAAGCTCAAATATGTACAAGGCATCTAGCAGTCAGCCCTTACCTAAGCTCAATAAGCCTACTGTCTACATTCAAGAAACCCAGACCAACCACAACTACTCAACACAGGCTCAAAAACTCTAACGAGGCTTAGAAAGAGAGGAATCACTTACTCAAAAGATCAAATCTGAACGAAAGAACTATCGGCCTCAACTCGCGAAAATGTCGAACTCTGCAACAACTTTGCAACCTCTCTACACATCGATCTACAGCTCCAAACTGGTATCAATCGAAAGCTCTAAGAGATGCAAACCCAGCGCCACCAGCCTTTCTCCAAATAGCGGCGTAAATTGACGGTAAATCGGAGAAATAGAGTTCGAATAAACAGTACTAATTGAGGGTTCTCTGGGAAGAAGTGTTGGTCGACACTGTTAGAGTAGATGCCCAACTAGCCAACTTGTGGCGTGTGGGTTTTATAGACTCTTGTACAAACAATCTTTATATATGATATTCGCATTTTCTTATATGGCATTCTTTACTTTCATTATGTGTGTAATGATTTACAATTGCGTTGAGTAAAGACCTAGAATGCACTAAAGCGTATGTTAGATGTGATAGTGGGTATGACGGATATCATGAAACACATCTAATAGTCGCTGTGTATTCTGAACATGTTCCTAGTCGATTGGGCCGTCTTTATATATGATATTCGCATTTTCTTATATGGCATTCTTTACTTTCATTATGTGTGTAATGATTTACAATTGCGTTGAGTAAAGACCTAGAATGCACTAAAGCGTATGTTAGATGTGATAGTGGGTATGACGGATATCATGAAACACATCTAATAGTCGCTGTGTATTCTGAACATGTTCCTAGTCGATTGGGCCGTCAAAATG
>KQ999956.1:152494-191890 GCA_001598015.1 Dorcoceras hygrometricum | reverse complement strand
TAGGAGTCGATGCATCGTTGTCGAGGATTCACCGCTCGCAGACATGCGTGGATATCCTATGCTATCTGAGGGGGTAATAGTGTGCAAATCTCTGGCCAGAGTACTACAAGTGTTTTAGGTAAATGTGTTTGCCTAGTTACACTCGCGATGTCACTATTTGATCTCCAAGATGTATGCATAGCTATGGGATCTCTAGCGACTCTCGATTTACCAATGGTCGTTGATCTGATCGGGATATATGGATTGAAAGGACCGTACAGTACGCTAACCACGACCGACTGGTTCTTGCAGGCACTATCAGTGATACCTAGGGGATCATGGGGCGATGTTGCTAGACGCTTTACCATGATCCGTTGGGTAGGTCCGGAATTGTGATTCCGGAGTCACAATGGTTGTGGGCCCACGGCTAGCTGTATCCCTGAACCATTGAGGGTCACACAAGTACTGGATTCGAAACTCCCACACGGATACTCAGCTCAATGTGTTGAGCACGAGAAGAGGATTTCGGGAAGTATGACTTCCTAAAGGTCAACAGGGGTCAAACCGGGATTTGACTCTGTTGAGTGGCAAAACGGTCATTTTGCTATTTAGGGTTTGATGATCTGAAAAATTGTTTTTCACATCATAACATTCAGTTTTGGAAACTGAGTCGATCGGTCCGATCTGATCGGCGATCGGAGTTACGATGAAGTCGCAGCGATTTATATCTTCATTTGGACCCGGGCCCGTTGGACCGGCCCAAGTCCAACTTTAAGTCTATATATGATTAGACTTAACTAATTGACTTCATATCAACATCATTAATCAACACAACCCTAGACACAAAACCCTAAGCACCGCCGCCTCCCTCCTCACTCTCACGCCGCCGCCGCCGTCGCCTCCACGCGCCGCCGCCGTCGCCGCCCCGTTGTCGCCGGAAATTAGTTTCCTGCCAACTTTTCGAGGAGAATCCGATCGTGCTGATCTCGTCAGGACTTCTAGTGCAGTCTGACGAAGGAGTCTCGAATCTGGTCGTGGACCGGATTGACGAATCTACCGCAATCAACCGAGAAGCGCCGGGTTCTTGAAACACCGGTTGGAGCCAGGCACAAGTGCCAGACAGGTAATTCGTTGAAACACCCTATGTATGTTGATACGTAGAACTGTTTAATTTTTCGTATTGATCGCATCCCGGTACTCTATTTTTGTTCTTCCGCTGCCTGCCGGGGTGCGGATCCGGACCAATCCCGACAGAAACTACGGATCTCAGATACATTTCTAGGTCGTTCCTAGTTAAGAACTGATTCGACTTTACCTGAATCCACTGAAATACCTTCTGCAGAAAAAACATGACCCAAAAAGATTACTTTATCCAGCCAGAATTCACACTTGCTGAACTTCGCATAAAGCTATGAGTCTCTCAGTTTCTGCAATACCAGTCTCAAGTGCTCCTTATGCTCTCTATATCTCATCGAGTACACAAGAATGTCATCTATGAAAACAATTACAAAATGATCAATGTACTCACTAAAGACGCGATTCATCAAATCCATGAAGACAGCAGGAGCATTCGTCAATCCAAATGGCATCACGAGAAACTCATAATGCCCGTATCTTGTCCTGAAAGTTGTCTTCGCCACAGCGTCTCTAATCAGCAACTGATGATAAACAGATCGCAGATCAATCATGGAGTACACTGCCAATCCCTGCAACTGATCGAACAGATCGTCAATTCTCGTCAAAGGATACTTATTCTTCACTGTCGCTTTATTCAACTGTCGAAAATCAACGCACATCCTCATAGATCCATCCTTCTTCTTCACGAAGAGAATCGGAGCTCCCCAAGGCGACATACTCGATCGGATGAAACCTTTCTCCAACAGATCACGCAACTGATCCTTAAGTTCCTTCAACTCAGCTGGCGCCAACCGACATGGAGCTCTAGAAATCGGGGCTGTGCCTGGCACCAACACTATGCTGAAGTCAATCTCTCTTCTTGGAGGAAATCCAGGAATCTCATCCGGAAACACATCTGGGAACTTTCGAGCAATCGGGACATCACTCAACTCTATCCGCGATTTTCGGGAAACATCAAGAGCATAGACCATAAATCCATAATTATCCAAAGACAACAAACTGAACATCTCCATGGCTGACACTAATGGAATCTTCGATCGTGAATCAGCACCGTAGAAATCCCACTTCTCTCCAAATGGAGGTCTAAACCTCACTACACCATGGAAACAATCTATCGTCGCTCTATAAGCAGACAATACATCCATACCCAAGATGCAGTCAAAATCTCTAATCTCCAAAGCAATCAGTTTAGTCACCAACACATTCTCATCAAATCTAATCATACAATCCAGAACCACTTCACGGGACATCAACCACACGCCAGCAGGAGTAGATACAGACACAACATCACACAGTGGGGTAACACTCAACCCACACTCATACACAAACAAGTCAGATATAAAGGAGTGTGATGCTCCTGTGTCAAACAAAACTCGTGCAGGAAAATCGAAGATAGCACAAGTACCTGCAATAACTCCTTCAGGCATATCAGCAGCTTGCTCTCTAGTCCAGGAATTCACCTGGGCTTGCTGCGGTCCCGAAAACTAAGGTCTCGAAGATCCTCTAAACCTATACGGTTCATGTGGTTGGAATCCAGATCGTTGGGACTGAGCAAAAGGTTGCGGTCTCTACGAATAACCACCAGCAGAACCTTGTTGCGACTGACTTAAGGACTGTCCACTCGAACTCCACGGCATTGCAAAGTCATATGACGACCTCCGCACTGACCACACGTCACTCCTCCTTCGGATCCACTACCACCAAAACTAACAGAACCAGAAGAACTCGAATTCGATTGTTTCTTGAACTGATCCCTAGAGGCTTAAACCACTGGCGGTTAGACTGCTGTGAAGTCTGAGGAGGCTGAAACGCTGGCATCACTTCAGGCACATGCTGAAAAGTGCGTCTAGCTGTCGGCTGAACCTGATTCTGTGCTTCCAACAAACTCTCCTCAATTGCGGCTCTATCCACAGCCTCAGCATACATCGCAGGAGAACCAGCCAACACCATCCGGAACAACTCAGGCCTCACACCTCTCATAAACTTATTCCTCTTCGTCCTCTCCTGATTAGCAACATGGGGAACATACGACAGAAGTGACGAAAACTGCCTGGCATACTCGGCCACCTTCAAGTTCCCTTGCTTCAAATTGTCAAACTCTAGCTCGCGGTTGTTGTAGTAGGACTCAATGGTATACTCCTGTCGAAAGGCTGCACATAAGCTCTCCCAAGTGATCAATGTCCCACTCTCTCTCATCACTCAGGAAGTGCCCTTCCACCAGCGTTGAGCATTCTCCCTCAAATGCAAAACGTCCAACTTCAATCTTCTCTCCTGAGAGTACTCCACCGCATCAAACAATTCTTCAATATGTTCCAACCCGCCTTCATCCATCAAACCGCCCTCAGCGCCATTGAACGTAGTGGGATTCGTCCGTTGAAACCTGGCCAGAACTAGCTCCATCTCTCCAATCTGTCTAGTCACATCTTCTACCTCCGTCTGTCTAGCACGAAGACGCAAGGGTATACTCTGTTGCTCAACATCCTCATCACTCCCGGGAGCGCCAGACTCCTCACCAGTCTGCCTAGCTACTCTACTCCGACCTCTTCTCGGCGGCATCTAACGAAACGCAGAGGTAAGCAGCAAAACAAATAATCACAGAGGCAGACAAATCGCAGAGGCAGATTCAAATCACACAAATCACAGAGTCAATCAAAATCAAAAGCTCAAACTCTGTGCCTAGACTCGAGTGTGATGAAAGAGAATCGAGCTTATCCCAGTTTAAGCTCTGATACCAAAATGTCAGGTCCGATGCACTAATCACTGATTAAGCACTCAATTAATCATATTTATGCGGAAGCATTAAAAATAGTACTAAAAATTTTCGAATTTGGGCCTGATCCAAATATCATTTCAAAATAAGTTCATAATTAAAATAAGGAGTTTAATTCAAAACTCAACAGCACAACAGGTAAACAACAAGTAGTAAATGAACTACATATCCTCAAATAAAATAGGCACAGGACATCCCCTGGCTCAATATATCAATACATAAATATGACTGGGACTCAAATCAAAATGGAGATCGACCAGCTGAAGCTCCACTCTGTCCATCCTGGTTACCTGAACAACCTGCTAAGGCCAATCACAGACCGAAGCAGCCCAAAAAGAAACAGCAAAAAAACGAGGTCAAACCTCAGTACGAAGAGCACTCATAAAACAGCAGTGCATAAAACATGCAATATTCACATCATGATGTGCATGAGGCTATCAAGGAAACTCGGTCATCTAGGCCAACAACTCAGCTGGCAAATCTCATGTGAGCCTCTACACCACGCACAACCAATCAGCCGGTGAAAATCATCGGTCCGTGATCTTCAGGTCCGTCAACCATCATAGCTCAGTGGTCTTCAGGAGCGACAACTCAGTCGGCCACCACCCCGATGATAGCATTGGACCTTTCAGGCGCGACAACTCAGTCGATCGATCACAATGCTAGCTCGACTCAGGTCATCAATCAAATATCAGGCTCAATATGTATGAATGAATACCAGGAAATATCAGTTCAACATCATACAAAATCAAATCGTAAATAGAACAGATAATCAACTAAACACAGTCATCCAAATCTATTCACGTAAACATCCAAATCACAGCGTTCAGATCATGCTGGAATATTCACATGCTTATGTCCAAAGCTGTTTAAATAAGCTCAATTCGTACCTTTCAAATCTCAGTAGCTAATACCTCAACAGATCTTACAAATTCAGGGCACCAGCAACCAGCTCAGGTCTGCTGCCATAAAATCTCGCGGCGAAGCTTAACAGAAGCTGCCTAGAAGCTCAAATCTGTACAAGGTATCTAGCAATCATCCCTTATCTAAGCTCAATAAGCCTACTGTCTACGGTCAAGAAACCCAGACCAACCACAACTACTCAACGCAGGCTCAAACAGCTCTGAGGAAGCTTAGAAATAGAGGAATCACTTACTCAAAAGCTCAAATCTGAACGAAGGAACTATCAGCCTCAACTCGCGAAAATGTCGAACTCTGCAACAATTTCGCAACCTCTCTACACGTCGATCTACAGCTCCAAATTGGTATCAGTCGAAAGCTCTAAGAGATGCAAACCCAGCGCCACCAGCCTTGCTCCAAACGGCGACGTAAATCAACGGCAAATCGGATAAATAGAGTTCGAATGAACACTACTAATCGAGGGTTCTGGGGTAAGAATATAAGAAAATATCTGGCTCGAAAATGACTAAGTGTTGGTCGACACTTATATTTAAATCCCCAAGTCAAAGCTATAGTGAAAGTCAATCACCGACAAATTCAGATTTCAGCGCTATTCAGATCTCAGCGCTAACTCAAATCTGTCCCCGCTATCTCAGATCTGACTTCGCTACGCTAAACGCGCGCTACTAATCAAAACGCGTCGCATAGGGGTTCCTGTTCACTAACGCTAAACGATGTCGTGCAGCCTCCAAATCTGAAACAGATCTCGCACACTAATACCCGCTAACGCTCATCCAGATCTGAACAACTCTGAACCATACCGTTCTACACCAAACTCACGAACCGGACCGATCCACACAGTACCGTTGACTAACGCTTGACTTCTCTTCACGAACCAGATCTGTTTCCTCTCGCAACACCAGATCTGACTAGTACCCGAAACGACATCGTTTCACTTTCCGCTCACGGCAACTCACTCATACACGCGAGGAACAGATCTGGACACCCAGATCTTACTCAATCTGATCCGTTCTACACCAAATCTGAAAATCCGAAAATCACCAACAGAAAAACCAAATCCTCGCTCAGATCTGATTAATTAATTAAATCAACATTAACCAATTTCTAGTCCTCACATTCACTCTAATCTATTTCGCTCATGATCTCGAATATGTGAGTGAATGTGTGTATGTGTGTGAGGTCTAATCTATTTCACCTCAGCTCTCATTTTTTGTTGCCTCACACACTGGGAAGTGACTCTTCAAAGCTCATAGGCTCAATAGTCGACATTGACGATGACGCTCCTCTTATTTGATCGTCCACCGCTTCGCTCTCTCTGTTTTCTTCCCTCTCTTTGAATCTCTGTATTTCTCAGTGTTCGTTGTATTTTTGTCATTTTCTTCATTTGTATATTCAGTATATATGTAGTCATTGATGAATTATGACCGTTTGAGGATTACCATAATTGCTGTCTGTCAATCTGATCTTTAGCCGTGACATCAGGCTCTTTCCTCTTTTTTCTTTCAACGGCTCTTCAGCCCAGACAAAATGCCGCTTTTTCTTCCCTTGTTTTGTTCATTTCTCGTACGATCTGACTGACTTTGCTTGACTAACTCTAGCCTGATCTTCTAAGCTGTTCCTCTGAGCTGGTCCCCTGAGTTGATCCTCTGAGCTGCTCTTTGCTTCTTCTTCGTTTTGCTCTGAGCTGTGTCTGTGCTTCTTCTCTAAGCTTCTCTTGTTCTCGTCTGCTCTAAGCTGTCATTCTTCTTTCTTCAGCTCTGAGCTGTTTCGTTATTTCATTGTTTTGCTCTGAGCTATTTTGTTTCTTCTTTATCTTTTTCTGAGCTGCTTCGTTCTTCTTTGTTCAGCTCTAAGCTTTAATGTTGTGATCTGGTCTGTGCTGCTCCAACTTAGACCTCTGAGCTGATCTGTGTCTGAGCTGATTCGCCTAATCTAATCTGTCTTCAGCTCTATTCTAACTTGTCCGATCATCTCTTGATCTGTTCTAAGCTAATCTTGTTGCCTGGACTAATCTTCCCTGAGCAATACGCTCTAAGCTGAACTGTCCAAAGCCGGTTCGCTTCTCCGATCTGATTCGCTCCTCCGAGTTGATCAACTCCTCTAAGCTGATCTGATCTCAGTATCTGTTCTTCTTTCAGCTTAGACCAGTGCACTCATGTAGAGCATCAGAAACATAAGAGCAAGTTTTATATTAATCAAAATTTAGATTTGATCTGTTACATAGATCCAACATGTGTATACTATATTTATTTTAAAATCATAAATTTGAAAAGCAAAAAAAAAACAAAATTATAGTGTTTAGATAATTATTCCTAATATATTGGCACACAATGCGTGCAAATAGATAATAATATTAATCTCCTATTATGTCCAATACAATTGAACTAATCAAAATCAATTCAAATAGTTATAAAATATTGTAAGCATTTGATATGAATTGTAAAATCAAATGCACCATTAGGTTGCACTTGGATATAGAATGAGGGAATAATGTATTTCAAATCCATGACAATTATTAAATCGAAATAACAAATGATAGATTTGAAATTATCCAATGTAATTTATCAATACGATCAAATAAATTTGAAACATAGTTTCGAATCTCTGAATCCAAATTCCAGGTGCAACCTTCAACTAATACTCATATTGACACTCATTGTTGCCATTATGGTTTATTTCGTATGGTTGAGAACTTACCTTGAGAATATTTCCTTCGGATATATTATCCAATAACTAATATTTACCAGAAAAAAAACTTTAGTAGGAGATCAAATATGGACCTATATGTTTGGACCAATGATAATAATTGGATGCGGAGTCGAGTGATAATAGCCACCATGCATCTTATTAACAGGCTGTATGAATCCTCCTTATTCCAATATGTGCTTTCACTTCTCATGAAAATAACGTGATTAAGATGGATATATTTGATTAGTCCATCGACCAAAGTTTAATTATGATCGACTTATAAGACCACAATCGATATTTTCCCAATCATTAGATATATAGAGACATTAAAATTTTTGTTCCACGATGTGTAACAATATACATCAACAAAGAAATGTTCTAGACTTAGATCCCCTTACGGAAAAAGAACATAATATCATGACATAGAGAATAACAACTTGTTTTCGTGTAATCCACATGTTTAGCATCTTACGCTGCGTTTGGCACGGTGGATAGACGTTGGATTGACAATCAATCCAACGTTTGGTTCGATTTTGGAACAATTTCCATGAATCCGTGAACTCGTGATTAAGCAGATTTCAGCTTCCTTCGGCGTGATAACAATCCCTTCCAATTAGGTGGGTTAAGTAGTCCGCATTTGCCGATTGGGAAGAAACATCAAAAGTTTACCAATTTACCCCTGTAAACCCTTTTACGTTGTTCGAGTGAGGTTAAATTTCAATTTTATGTTTTTATGTTTCTGTAAACATTCTCCCAGATATTTGGAATTCCAATTTCATGACACTGAGAAATTCCTGATGATGGGAAGTAACTCTCGGAGACAGATAGTTAACTTCACATCTCAGCTTTGATACTTTCTCCGTTAATCTCCTTCAATGATTTGTTCAGAAAAATCTGTTCTTGTGCGTGTACGTTGGAGCAGTGAGGTTGAATTTCAATTTTATGTTTCTGTAAACATTCTCCCACATATTGGACTCCCAATTTCATGGCACTGAGAAATTCCTGATGATGGGAAGTAACTCTCGGAGACTGATAGTTAACTTCACATCTCAGCTTTGATAATTTCGAGTAATAGCCTGTTGTTAGCAACTCCTGCATTGGATATGTTCAGATGCTAAACTTGATATAAGAAGTTCGAATTGGTTTTTATTCCAGCAACAATGCAGTCTGAGATGGGTTACATTCTTGTAAATTCATAACCTACAGTTGTCCGTATGCCGGATCAGAATGTGCATTTACAAGGGACATTCCATACCTTGTTGCTCATTTGAGGGATGATCACAAAGTGGACATGCACACAGGATGCACTTTCAATCACCGCTATGTTAAGTCAAATCCCCGTGAAGTGGAAAATGCTACATGGATGCTGACAGTGAGTCTGACCTTTTTTCCCCTTCTTTGTTTTCTTGGGGTAGTTAGTAATAATAATGCAGTTATTTCTTTCAGAATAAGTATTGGCACATGTGATTTTGTTTTGCATCATGCTGTGGGCAAGCGAGCCTTGTTTTTTTGTTCAATGCAGACATTGATATCCTTGCAAACTGAGCAAGTTTATGACGAAATTCTTAAATAATGTTATAATACGTGCATGTCACCATAGACTAGTTTTGCTTCTTGAGAGTTCATAACATCCTTTTGGTCTCTAACTGAGAAATTGTGTGTGCAAAAAGATAAGCCATAGGTTGATATGACTTACAAGACATGGTTTTTTCTCGAGTTACCTTATTTTTTTGGTTTTAAATGCCTTCTGGTATCTTAAAATTTTTTTTGTTACTCTAATGAGATTATGATCAAGCTCGATGTGCTGTCCTGCCTAGTTTCCAGACAAAATCTTGATCTTCCCGTTAGTGCTGCTTGAAATCGTTAGTGCTGCTTGAAATCTTTGTAAGGGGCGTGTTAGTCCATTAATCTGTCAGTTTCGTGAAATGACAGGTATTCAATTATTTTGGACAATGTTTTTGCCTTCACTTTGAAGCATTTCAGCTTGGCATTGCCCCTGTTTACATGGAGTTTCTACGCTTTATGTGTGACGAAAATGATGCCCGCAACTACAGCTGTAGTTTAGAGGTAGGAGCAAACGGCAGAAAACTCATGTGGGAGGGTACCCCAAGAAGCATTAGAGACAGCCATCGTAAAGTCAGGGATAGTCATGATGGTCTTATTATTCAACGAAATATGGCACTTTTTTTCTCTGGAGGTGACAAGAAGGAGCTTAAGCTCAGAGTTACGGGAAGAATATGGAAAGAGCAACAGAATCCTGAAGCTGGGGTCTGCATACCAAATCTTTGTAGTTAAATCTGGATTAAAAAATTCGTGTGCTTTGGCTTGTGTTTTGGTGTGGTTTTCTATTTTTGTGGGATGATGCATGATCGTGCTGTGTTGTAGAAGTTCTGCTTGTTTTCTGTATCAAATGTTTGATCACTGAGTTTGGCTGCCCAAGATTTGAGTCAAACTAAATCAACAGGTGTAACTTCACTTTTTGCCACTGATTCTTGTATGGAAAACCTGGATTTTGGGCTGATACTACCCTTATACGAATTGAAGGATGTTTTCGTAATTTGCTCGTCAATAATTTTGTATCCTTATGTTAAAAACCGAACCAAACACAACCACCTAAATCTGAAATATTATTTATCCCACTTCATTTTTAAATTATCATTCATACTAATCCATCATTATCAATCACATCCCACCTACCAAGCGGAGCCTTAATGAATACACTTGGATTCAGTATGTCAAATGATTCGATTACAAACTTTTGTCACTTAGGTGTAGACGGATGAATGAAATTGTCCAAAAGTAGTATAGCATATTAATTAAAGTTAGCCCATGCATTAATGTTTGATGATTAATATTACCGCGTATAAGCTAGACTGAGAATTTCAAAGGAGATTCCAGATATAGTTTGAAATGTGACATGCACGTTCTATATGTTCAAACTTGGGACAAAATGGTAATCATTTTTCCACTTATATTCTAGATTTCAATTTCTTTTACTTGGACTTATGGGACAACGAAAAGAATTTAAAAGCACTAACCTTCGGCAGATAACACCTTATTCTGACCTGTCACACGTGCGTGGCACTATTTACGATGCATAGAAAAGATTTGGCAATCTACTTCCAAAAGGAAAAAAAAATAAAGAATCATGGCAATTGATAAAATTAACGCTAAATTTGCTTTAAATTCCCGAATCAAAATATAAATTTGTTTCTAGTTTTTATCAGAAAAATAAATTTTTTTACTCCCTGATACTAGAAAAATTTGTTTAAAGTCTTTAACACCATATCTTTTTATTAGATAGAAATTTGTTCAACACTTAAACGGTGGTCTAACTGTTTAAATATTTGCTGTTCCCGATCAAGGATTTCAAACTGGAGGTCCATAGAGGGGAGGCCCTAGGTAGTTGTCTAGGTGCTTTCCCTAGATCGGCTCGGGTTGTTTATGTTAGGTTAAATGTGTATACGTAAGAACAATACTCGAATGCGTGAGTTTTTGGTAAGCTATCGTGTGTTAAGCTGTTTACATTGTCCCACTTTTTATAGTTGGCTTGGTGTAGGGATATCAATTTTCTCCGCGGATTCATCCCGTGTAGAAAAACCGAAACGGGGCGGTTTTGGGGGTGACTTGTCGCTTTCGGTTTCGGGGATGTTGAAAATCCCCGCGGAGAAATAGGGGCGGTTAGGGGGACACTATTCCCATCTCTGAACCTGTCCCGATGATGATGATGATGATGATGATGATGATGATAATAATAATAATAATATAAGAAAAGAAACATGGGCTATTAACTTGGGCAAAGTTTCCAATCCCTAAATTGAAGCAAATAAAATTGCTAAAAAACAATTATTTTTGAATACTAAATAATCATTAAATATCAATTAAATACTAAATTTGTAGCGTCCGAATCCGAACCATATGCATGAGATAAATGATTTAAATGTTAATTGAGGCTTTAAAATATTAATAATGATTTTATTCTGAGATTTAGATGCATTTCTTGAGGTTTTCGTTTTCAGGTGAATATCCGTTGTCGCACTACGGAGGAATGATCGGGGATAATATAGATGACTTTAAAAGTATTCCAAAATTTATTTTCAAGATTTTAGGAGACATAAATATCCTTTAATTTTAAATTTAAAATTTTTAGCAGTGAGTAAGCAAAATATAATTTTTGAGTGCTATGTCCATTTTAGCGCGGTTTCCTTGTAATTGAGCGGGTAAGTATAGAATATAATTTTTTTAAAAACAAATTTCGAAAGTTTAGACCACAGCATGAATTTATTTATTGAGCAAGATCAAGATTTAAATTGAGTTTTAAATTGGACAATTAAAACATCAATTAGTAGGCCTAAACTACACTTAAAGCCTTTTAATACACCATAATCAAAGGAGAGGTTCAATTTCACGTAAAAATCAGTTTTCCTTAGCAGCCGACACACTCCCCTAAAAAGACCTAGGGTGGCCATGAGTTCCAAGGAAAACTCTAAGGGAATTTCGTCTCCCGATCCATTCCGACGCTTCTGGTAACGGTTATTTGCAAGTTTTCTCCATCAAAGGCAATTTTAAATCTCCTTTTCTGCCACAGTCAGATCATAATATGTGTGTTTTGAATTGATTTATTAATGAGAAGTATTCTGGAAAATTAGTTCTAGCAGCATGAATGTTTTATTGAAGGGCTGCCTCTTGTGTTCTTTTTCCTGCATGTATTTTGTGCTTGGTGTTGTGGGGTGGCCGAGGGGTAGCTGCTGCCGTTGGAGAACCTTTAGGGTGGATGTTAGGTCGAATATAGAAGGCTTAGAACGTGGAGGTTGGGGGCTGGAAGACTAGTATGCGGCTGGACAGTAAGCACAACCACGCTGGAGGTTGCAGCCGCGCCGTCGAGTTCGGCACTCTTCTGCGTTGCTGTTGTCCAGCGTCCAGGGGCTGTTGTGAATGAGTCTAGGGGTTGAGAGGGGGATGTCTTGGTGAGTTTGGAGAGGGATCATAGCAGGTTAGCATTGCTGGACGTGCAGGACAATAGGAACCAAGTGTGTGAGTGCTATGAGGAGAGGCGGGCAACGATTGTATGGTGTGGAGGATCCCGCCTTCATGAAGTGTGACCGTGGCTGAAAAACGAATTTTTGCTGGCTCTGTATGGATGTTAGGGGAGTCCTAGAGGTGTTGGATCTGGTCTAGGTCGAAGCTAGGAAGCGTGAGGAGTCATTAAGTCAAAGCTGGTACACACATGAGGAGGGCCGTGAGAGGTGAGTGATGGTTGGTGCGTTTGAGTTGTGTGGCGTCTAGTGGTCTGGTCCAGTAGGTTATGGAGGTGTTGTAGAGTCCTAAAGCATGTTAGGTAGGTCAAGATAAGAGGTTAGGGGCTGTTGTATGATAGTTAATAAGCTAGAAATCATACGGACCCGAATAGGAGCCAAGGCGAGGCATCATGTAGCGCTGAAATTCTTGAGGTTGTGGGAGCACCCCGAAGGCATCCGAACAGCATTCTTATGGCTTGAACAAGTTTATGATGTGAAAAATTATATTTTCTATTCTTGGGTTGGCTATGATGAGTTTTAGGCTTGTCCGGTGACTCGTCGAGACTGTACGGTGTCTGAGTATCTCGTGGAGAAGCTTAGAATGACACCGATTGACCTCGGTTAAAATTTTCTATATTTTGTAACACATAAAAACATGTTTACAAGCAGAAAATTTATGAAAATGAAATGATGAATTTTTATGATGTTAATGACATGAGACGTGATGTTGATGTTTTAATAGAAAAAGGAAGAAAATTATTTTGAGGAATGCAAGTTGACTGTGACCAAGACGTAGAGGAATATGGTGACTACGGGGCATGAGGTCTGTAGAGCCATATTAGATGTGGATAGTGACTACGGAGCAAGAGATCCGTAGAGCTATTCCAGCCTAGTACTATGATTTATAGCTTGATCAAGCAAACAGAGGGGTCACATCAATGAGCAAACTTCACCTAAAATGTTATTTTTGAGGATTTACATTATTTACATGTCATGACGTATAGTTTGAGGATTTGAGGCTGAAGTAAAGATTTTTTTGGACGGTGATGCTTAGAGTTTAAATTTACATCTTAAAGTTCTTTTAAAGTTCTGATGTTGAAGTTAAAATGTATTTTTAGTATCTATTTTAATGCATGTGGATGTATATTTAGTACTTGTTATAAAGGTGTGAGATTTCTGTGTCTGTAGACTCACTAGATCTGATTGTGTACAGGTGAGAGTCATGTTGGGTTTGAGGCGACGACTCTTGAGGATACCGAAACCTAGGCAGCGCACTCCCGAGACCTATAGCTTCAGCAAAAGACTTTTATGAGAATTCTTATCGGAAATTTTGAGGAATGTTTAGTGTTTTTGAAATGCAAATCTTTACGAGGTTGAATTTTTAAAATCGTTGCTGAGTTATTTATTATTTTATCGCAATATGACTTTATGTTTTGGGTTTGCAAAAAAAATTCTAGTAGTTTGGGTCATTTCAGTTGGTATCAGAGCAAGGTCCTGAAGGATTGTACCTGCTTCTGGTTTCGAGAAGCTCAAGAGTCACATCTCCAATTTGTAAGTTTTTAAAGTATAAGTGTTCAAAGTAAAATGTTTTAAATGTAACTAGAGTATTGGATCAAATTTTTTACCATAGATGCATGTTTGTTACGTGAGATCTGGGACTGTAAATACAAAATGCCTCCCAGATGATGAATGATCAGGGGCTCGGGGGATGAGGAGGAGAGGTGAGACCCACCTCCACCTCCACCCCTGAGGCTAATGGACAGTTGTTAGCTGATTTGACACGTTTACCTGAGCAGCAGCTGAGGCTGCTCGGAGGGTGAAACTGGAGGCGGTCTATGAGCATTTCCAGAAGATGAGTACGAATGAGCTCTCAGGTACCACTGATACTTTCGTGGTTGAGGGCTGAATCGCATACTTGGAGATGGTTTTTCTATGTTAGGGAGTTGGGCAATGGGGAAAGGGTGTGAGGCACCAATTACTTGCTGAGGGGCGATGCCTGTAAGGACTGTAATTATCCGAGATGATTAACGGCCTAATCAATCCTGATTAGTGGTAAACCGATCGAGGTTATTTCAGCTTAGGGAGCATCGGCTGAGGTGAATCAGCTCGGATGCAAGCCAATCCTATGGTTCGTGCTAAGCTGATAGTGGAAGATGCCTTGGGTTTCATTGTATACCAGCACAGGTGCGAGCTGTTTGAGTGGTCTGTGCTGATCTTAGGAGTGCAAGATGATTTGGGGTTGCTGGAGAATTGTAGCAGTTCGGAGTGCGCAGGTATTATAGTATGAGAGGTTCAGCTTAGAAGCTTGATGTATAGTTGTGAGCTGGGTCAGATCGGGTGAAAGCTTACAGGTGAGTCCTGTGATGTATTCAGCCGTGCTGGGCACGTGAGATGAGGTGATACTGCTGTAGCGTGAATAGTGCAGCGCTCTAAGCTGATAGCAGTTTAGGAAGCAGACATAAGCTGGATACAACTTTGGGAGTTACGCAGCATCACATGCTGAGTTGAACCTTGAGAGCTGGGTTGACCATAGCAAGCTGGTATGAATACGTACCTTGAGACCTGGGTGCATGAGCTGATCTAAAGCGTCGTGAACTGGATGAGACAGCGAAAGCTGGATAGAGAACCGCAATATGACCTGAGTGATACGCACTGAGTTGAGTACTCTAAGTTCATCTATGTACTTCTAGCTGAGAGGAGAGTACGTGATCTGAGCTGGACGGTATGTACTGGTCTGAGGGTTGTGAGCTATTGTAGATGGGTGCGACCTGAGCTGATTGAAAGGGTGCGATCTGACTTGAGGTTGCACAAACTGTTTGGTGGTACTGTGCGTTTTAACATGTGCTGGACCTGTGAGATCTGTTCTGCTAGTGTGATCTGTACTGATGTGCGTGGCGCAAGATGATCTTATGTTTCGTCCTATGCTGATGGTGTAAGCTGTTTCGGGTTCCAGCTTAGGGCAGCACTGGCGCGAGGTGTTCGAGTGGCCTGTGATGACCTTAGGTGTTGAAGCAGATTGGAGTTGCTGGATATTCGACTTAGTTCTCAATGCACTGGTCGTATCAGCTTAGAGGTAAGCTGTTGTGGTTCAGCTTAGAGGTTCAATTTAGAGGTCCAGCTTAGAGGCATGCTGGTCTGGTTATGCGAGCTGGTTCTACGTGTTGTAGCACGAGCTGTTTGATGTGAACCATATTAGGCGCAAGCTGATAGGTAAGGACCGTGTTGAGTCCTTGAGCTGTTAACAGGTTAGGAGTATCGGTTAGCAAGGAGCAGCAGGCATGATCTGATCTGAGATCGCGAGCTGTTCCAAGTATATGCGCTTGTTGGCGTAGCGACGGATCCGGATCCCGCTCTCGGGGCGCAGCGGAAGAATTAAAAATTTGGAGCCGGGAACGGTCAATACACCAACATAATAATAAAAATATTCATAGAATGTTTAGAATATACCTTGCTGGCGTCTAGGCGCTGGCTCCGACCAATTCCACGGGGAAATTGGCACTTATACGGTTGAACAGCTACGGCCTCCTAATCCGGTCCATGACCGGAAATCTCAATTCCTTCGCCGGTCTGCACTAGAAAACCGACGAAAGTTTCATGGACGGAATCTCCTCTTCGGAATGGTCGGAATAAATTTCGACGGCGTCGGCGGCGAGGAGAGGAGAGGAAGGGAGAAAATATTAGCTGAGCAGCTTTTGGTGTGTTTCAAACGAATACCCCAGGGCCCCTATTTATAGATTTTTCATGGGCTTAAACCAACTTAATGGGGCTGGGTCGGCCCCAGGCCCAGGTGTACATTGGTTTCAAGTCCATCGCTGTGGCTTCATCATAATCCCGATCGACGATCAGATCGGATCGGTCTACACAGTTTACAAAACTGAACATTATGATGTGAAAACAATTTTTTGGACCACCTAATCCAAAATAGCAGTTAGGCCCCTGTAAGCTTTAAGGATAGTCAAACTAGTCCAAGCTTAAGGAAATTGCATTTTCACCCTATTTAATTTTAAGAAGTCACACTTCCATCCTTCCTCCTACTATACTCAACAAATTGAGCTTAATTTCCGTATGGGAATTGAGAAAACAGTACTTGTATGACCCTCAATGGTTCAGGGATACAGCTAGCCATGGGCTCACAACATTTGTGACTCAGAAACCACATTTTCGGACTAACCCATCGGATCATGGTAAGCGTCTAGCAACATCGCCCCATGATCCTATAGGTATCATTGATAGTGCCTGCAAGAACCAGACGGTCATGGTTAGCGTACATCACGGTCCTTTCAACTCAAATATCTCGATCGGATCAACGACCATTGGTAAATCGAGAGTCGCTAGAGATCCAATAACCATGCATACATCTTGGAGATCAAATAGTGACATCGCATGTGTTACTAGGTAAACCCATTTACCCAAAACACATCTAGTACTCTGGCCAGAGATTTATCACACTATTATCTCCTCAGATAGCATAGGATATCCACGCACAAGGGCGAGCGATGAATCCTTGACAACAAAGCATCGACTCCTACATGCATCGGGACCTCGCCCAACCCCGCCACCTGATGACCCCAATTGAGTCGGTAAACGGGTCAAATTGATGCACCTATCATGTAGAGTCTCAATGACATTTCGAGTAATGAGTACTAATCTGTACAACCAAGACCTCAGACTTAATCCACTCGACAAATGGTAACCACTTGAAAATTTCGAACGAAGGTAGTTCGATAGATCACCAGGTCACTATCCATCTGCATGCTCAGATATCACAATGTTCCCTACCAATGAAACGTGGTATTTCACATCGCAGATGCTAGTCTCAAGCTCGGACGGCCATTATCCTCTTTTGGACTGCCCAATTGACTAGGAACAGGTTCAGAATACACAGTGACTATTAGATGTGTTTCATGATAGCCATCATATCCATTATCACATCTAACATACACTATAGTTCATTCAAGGTCTTTATCCAACAATTGTAATCATAATAATGAAGATAAAGAATGCCATAAAAGAATGTGAATTTCATAAATAAAGATCATTTTATATAGAGTCAACAAGAACCCACACGCCACAAGTTGGCTAGTTGGGCATCTACTCTAACAATCTCCCACTTTCCCTAAATCCAACTACTCATCAGACGCAGTCCCATTGCTTCGTGATGTTTTTTAAACAATGGTCCTGGCAATGGCTTCGTAAGTGGATCAGCAATGTTGTCTGCAGAGGCGACTCTCTCAACTGCTATGTCACCTCTAGCCACAATATCTCGGATTATGTGGTATTTCCTCAGTATATGTTTGGATCTTTGGTGAGACCTAGGTTACTTTGCTTGCGCAATGGCACCTGTGTTGTTACGCCCAACTCTTGGACGAAATTCTTTATCCAAATCGCCTCTTTAGCAGCAGCTGATGCTGCAATGTACTCAGCCTCAGTGGTTGAATCCGCGATGGTGTCCTGCTTGGAACTCTTCTAAGAGACAGCACCACAATTGAGCATGAATACAAACCCAGAGTTCGACTTTGAATCGTCCACATCGCATTGGAAGCTAGAATCAGTGTAGCCTTCCAATTTTAGTTCACCACCCCCATAGACCATGAACATATTCTTAGTCCTTCATAAGTACTTAAGAATATCTTTCACGGCCTTCCAATGCATTTGGCAGGGATTTGCTTGGTAGCGGCTCGTGACACTCAGAGAATATGCGACATCCGGTCTAGTTGAGATCATACCATACATAATACTACCTATTGCCGAGGCATATGGAACATGTGTCATACTCTCTATCTCCTCATCAGTCTTCGGACACATAGACTTAGATAGAGTGACCCCGTGACACATAGGCAGGTGTCCTCTCTTGGACTCTTCCATAGAGAACCGCTTAAGTATGGTATCGATATAGGTTGCTTGGGTGAGTGCGAGCATCCTTTTCGATCTATTTCTATAGATCTGTATTCCTAGAATATAGGATGCTTCACCCATGTCCTTCATCGAGAATCTACTAGACAACCATACTTTAGTTGACTGTAGCATTCCTACATCATTCACAATGAGCAGAATGTCATCAAAATAAAGTACAAGGAATGTCACAGCATTTTTAACTACCTTCTTATACACACATGGCTCCTCGGGATTCTTGATGAAACCAAATTATTTAATTGTTTCATCAAATCTCAGGTTCCAATTTATCGATGCTTGTTTGAGACCGTAGATCGATCTCTGAAGTTTGCGTACTTTATGCTCACTTTCTACAGATGTGAAATACTTAGGCTGCGTCATATAGATCTCTTCCTTAATGTTTCCATTAAGGAATGCGGTTTTCACGTCCATTTGCATATCTCATAGTCGTACCATGCGGCTATGGCTAGTAGGATTCTAATTGACTTGAACATTGCGACTGGTGAAAAGGTTTCATCATAGTCAACACCTTGTCTTTGAGTGTAACATTTCGCTACCAGTCGCGCCTTCTAGGTCAGTACCTTACCATCAGGCCCAAGTTTTCTCTTGTATATCCATTTACACCCAATAGGAACTATTCCTTCGAGAGGATTCACAAGAGTCCAAACTTGGTTTGAATGCATTGAGTCAATCTCAGATTGCATTGCTTCAAGCAACAAATTAGAATCAGCATCGAGAATTGCCTTCTTGAAGGTTCTTGGATCACATCCAATAGTTTGATCACTTTGATTGTCTTCAAGGAGGAAACCATATCTAACAGGAGCCCTAGGAACCCTTTCAGATCTCCTAGGTGTGTCCATATCAAGGATTGGCTCTTGAGGTGCAGGAGATTCACTTGGTACTTCAGTTGGTTCTCGAACCTCGTCAAGTTCTACTATCTTGCCTTTTCTATCAAGTAGAAATTCACTTGGGCGGCTTGCCCATCCATATCTCATATGGATTTTATCCCTTGCATTGGTGTGGACATTGTTCAACAACATTACGGTCGTTTCGAGCGCATAGCCCCAAAATGAAGCAGGAAGTTCATTGACACTCATCATAGATCGAACCATGTTCATCAAGGTTCGATTACGACGCTCCGCTACACCGTTGAGTTGTGGTGTGGCCGGAGGGGTCCACTGTGAGAGAATCCCATTTTCTTTGAGATAGTCATGAAATTGGCACTCAAGTGTTCTCCACCTCGATCGGATCGAAGTGTTTTAATGCTTTTTCCCAGTTGATTTTCTACTTCAGCCTTGAATTCCTTGAACCTTTCAAAAGATTCAGACTTGTGCTTCATTAAGTACAAGTACCCATACCTAGAGTGATCATCGGTAAAGGTGATGAAGTAGGTGTGACCGGACTTAGTACCAATGCTAAGTGTGCCACACACATTAGTATGGATCAAATCCAATAGGCCTTGAGCACGTTCAGGCTTGCCCGTGAAGGGAAATTTTGTCATCTTTCCCTTGAGACAAGATTCACAAGTTGATAGGGAGTTAATATCAGACATATTAAACATGTCACTCCTAATCAACTTGTTCATCCTATTTAAGGAAACATGACGTAGCCTAGCGTACCAAAGTTGTGTCGGGTTCAAACTATCGTTTTTCCTTTTTATCATTGTTGTGTGTGTTTCCACATCGCTAGTTGGAACTTCTCTCAATTTTAAGGCGTATAGATCATTTTCACGTTCCCCAATTCCAATTAAACATTCATTCTTGTAAATATTGAAAATCGAATTGGCAAAATGACACGAATATCCATCACTATCAAGCATAGAAACGGAAATTATGTTCTTCATTAATTCAGGAACAAATAAAATGTTTCTCAACAAAAACTTAAAATTTGAAGAAAGAAATAAATAAACATCTCCTATAGCTTCGGCCGCAACCCTTGCTCCGTTGCCAAGCCTCAAGTGGGTCTCACCCTCTCTAAGATGCCGGCTTCTTGTCATTACCTGCAAGTCATTGCAGATATGAGATCCACATCCGGTATCAAGTACCCAAGAAGTCGAGTTAAGAGACATAATTATTTCAATGTAGAACGTACCTTTTGCAGTTCGCAACTGCTCGAGGTAATCCTTACAGTTCCTCCTCCAATGCCCAGGCTTGTGGCAGTGGTGACAAACATCCTCAGATTTGTTCGGCTTTGAAATACTTGCCTTGGGCTTCTTGGCGAGCTTTCCCTCCTTCGCAGGGGCAGAACGCTTCTTACCCTTGCATTTGGGCCCCTTTTTCACAGAGGAAGAAGAGCCCAAAAGGAGGACGGGCTTGTCCTTCTTTATGGTCCCTCGAACATGACAAGCATGTTTACCACCTCTTCAAGGTGGCCTCCAGTTTGTTCAGTAGTGAACCTCTCAGCCCGAGAGTTCTCCCCATACATCTCTTTAGGATGAAGGTGTATGCCAGCAGCATACTCCGTCTTCTCAAACCACTGCTGCATTTCGTTGGACATAGATGCTATCATATAGCATCGTGCCTTAAGCTCATCATCCCACCATTTTTCCAGCTTCGCCAGCTCCTTAGGATTGTCATTGGCAGGGGCTTCCTTCGGAGGGCTCTTCTCTAGCGTGTAGAGAAGTTTCTCCGAAGCCAAGACAATCTTGAGGTTTCGAAGCCAATATTGGTAGTTGAAACCAGTGAACTTGTTGCTATCCAGTATAGCAGTAAGTGGATTTTTGATCGAAGACATAATAAAATCAGTTTATACTGAAAAGAAAAAGAGATATACATTACTGACTATTCATGAAAAACGCTAAGACATAAAACATGGTCATTTAGTTTTATGAATTACTCTCCCACTATTTTATCGATTTCACCACCCTCTAATGAAATCGAGAAAGCAAGTTTCCTTAGTGGGTACACAGATTCCAATCAAAACATCATGGTCCCGAATAATATCAGCCAACCATGACCCTCAAAAGGTAGAGCCCAATTGCAGCAGGTGAAACCTCCATGTATTTACCTCACGCCCAATAATATGACGCCTATTACTATCACGTGTCAAGATGACCCATCAATGTTGAGTCGTGATGGACGGTTCCCTTAATGTCCCTAGCCAACGTTAAAGGGAGTTCCAACCAACTCACAGCAAGTGTCCATGACGTGTACAACTTTCCGGCACACAGAACCCCCCAATAATATGAGCCGAGCTATGTATGGGGGTATCATCGACGTACACCCATTGTTGATGGAAGGTACGAAATTTTAAACAATATTTAAATTCCATTAGCTCATGATCTTATCGAATAAACTTTTGTTTTATGATCAATTAAGAAGTCATGGACTAACATTGTCTAAGAGTGCTTCCAGGTGGTTTGTGACACCCAAACCCATGGGAGCCAACGGAATTTGTGAAATTTAAAATTTTAAACAAGTCGAAGGACCAAACTCGAATAAAGTAGCTGTATTCCCTTACACAACGCTGAAACGAAGTTGATGGCGCCAACGATAAATAGTAGTAAATAGATTTGACAAAACATATTTTTGATTCACAATGAAAAACATGCGATATACAACTACTGGAACTCTATATAAGTTCACTATTATTGTAACAGATCTTAATACAGTTCGTCGAAGATCCAAAACAACAAAAGCTATAACTACGCGGAAACATTGGCCGTTGACAAACACAATTCCCCAAATCTGAATCAACTTGCACCACCCGCCTGCTCCAGAGTTGCCTCACCTGCATCGGGAAAACTAGTGAGCCTAAGGGCTCAACAAGTAAAATCTGAAGGTAACAAAATCACATAAATTCAGGCATTACTGAAATCTAGATACATAGATAGAGTAAAACATCAAAATCTTAAAATCTCGCTACTGAAAAACAACTCGGATCTGAATTGCTTATACTGGATGATTTATGGTCTAGAGGCTCTCTGGTGGTCCTTGTGCATGAAGCATGTTAACTTATCAGTAACTCTTTGTGAAGGGATTACAATATTTCCATAATCTTATCCCTTCCTTGAAGGGATTACGGTCCTACTGTAATCATGTCCCTTCCTTGATTGACCGGGTCCTCTGTACCATAAACCCTCAAATCTGAACTTTACTTTCTTAACTGAAATAGCTTTGTACTCGCTCTTGATTGAAAATCGATCTCTAAAATCTGGTAGATTCACTGCTATGAAACTCATTTTATTTAAAAAGCACTACTGAGTGTACAGCTGGACTCGGAGCTGAGGACCAGCTCTGAAGGAATCGACTCGAGAGTGCAAAATAGATGTGGTTATAGGTAATCAAATTTTCGGGAAAACAGATCTCTCTGGGAAACAGACTTGACTGGGAAAATAGATCTCTGTAAAACAGACTTGACTGGGAAAACAGATCTCTCTGTAAAACAGACTTGACTGGGAAAACAGATCTCTCTGGGAAACATACTTGACTGGGAAAACAGATCTCTCTGGGAAACAAACTTGACTGGGAAAACAGATCTCTCTGGGAAACAGAATTGACTGGGAAAACAGATCTATCTATAAAACAGACTTGACTGGGAAAATCAGATCTCTCTGTAAAATAGACTTGACTGGGAAAACAGATCTCATTGCGAGAACAATAACAGGAGCTTTGGAGCAAGTGTTTCAGATTTTGTAGATTACTCAACTGTGAGCAACCCAACAAAAGATTTGGTTAAGTACAAAGTTACGCGTACAAACACTTGGCTATGAACACGAAATACTACTTCGACTAAGACAGATACTAAACAAACTAGCTTCGCTTATCAAATCGGAACTTGCTCCCGATCGAACCAGCGTTGCCTATCCGTTTAGATTCAATGTCCAGAATCTTCACAGTACTTAGGAAAAAAAGGACTTCTCTTGGTTTTCTTACCTGGAATCTGTACAACTCAGTATATTAAAAAAAACACCGTTGCTGGTTAACTTTCTGGTGAGTTTCCTCAAAACTAAAGCATCAAAGCAGTGAATCCATAACTCAAACTCAAACATTAACTGAAACTGAACTGAAACTGAACAGGAATGCGTACCAGAAAACAACGAAAAGATATATGTTTTCTAGATGCAGCAAGAATCAAATTTATTTGCCTGAAACAAAGATCGCAACGTGTAGATGATCGCGGCTGGAAGTCTCCTCAAGCACACTGGAAAAGCTACTTAATTTTGAAAGAACTAAAAGTATTTATTGCTACCAAAAATGAATCCAGAGTCTTACGTAAATCATTTTATACAATGGAAAATGATTGAGTAGTAGGTAAAAAAAATACTTGAGTAGGCATGGCTGCCGTACCAACTCCTTTGTCCTTTTTAAAGTATTTGTTAAAAGCTCCCTTCTACTATTTTCATTTATACGCAAGAATCAAAGTTTATTTGCCTGAAACAAAGATCGCAACGTGTAGATGATCGCGGCTGGAAGTCTCCTCAAGCACACTGGAAAAGCTACTTAAGTTTTGAAAGAACTAAAAGTATTTATTGCTACCTAAAAAAAAAATGAATCCAGAGTCTTACGTAAATCATTTTATACAATGGAAAATGATTGAGTAGTAGGTTAAAAAAAATACTTGAGTAGGCATGGCTGCCGTACCAACTCCTTTGTCCTTTTTAAAGTATTTGTTAAAAGCTCCCTTCTACTATTTTCATTTATAAACTTACTACAATCATTTTATTAAAAACAAAGCTCCCATCCAAAACTCATTTTTATTTTCGAAAGGAAACATATCTGAATTATTTCAGATTTGTTCTTGGGCGAAATCCTTCCGGAACCTTCTGGCCGTTGCTTCAAATCTGAAAAGAAAAGAAATCAGATTTGAACTAGAATCTGAATACTCGAAAATCTCAAAACAGCCCTTAGAAAAGAAAGGATAATCAATTTGTGATTCTATGAATTTTGGGGCGCTACAACTCTACCCTCCTTAACGAAATTTCGTCCTCGAAATTTACTTACCAAACAGCTCTGGGTAGAGACTACGCATATCTTCTTCTGTCTCCCAAGTTGCTTCTCGCTCAGATTGGTTAGACCACTGAACTTTAACCATTGGAATGCTTCGGTTTCTTAACTTTCTATTCTCTCTATGAAGAATCCTCTCTGGTCGCTCCTCATAGCTCAAATCTGGTGCCAGTTGGATTGGTTGATAGCTTAAAACATGCGACGGGTTGGGAACATATCTCCTCAAAGCTGATACGTGAAAAACATTATGTACCGAGGATAGATGTGGTGGTAAAGCTAGTCTATAAGCCAACGTTCCTACTTTGTCCAAGATCTCGAATGGACCAATGAACCTTGGGCTTAGCTTACCCTTCTTCCCAAATCTCATTATGCCTTTCAACGTTGCTTCCTTCAAGAAAACATGGTCTCCAGATTCGAAACTCAACTCGTGGCGTCTGTCGTCAGCATAGCTCTTTTGCATGCTTTGAGCGGTTCTCAATCGATCTCTAACTTTCTTAATAGTTTCACTAGTCTGTTCTACTAAGTCTGGTCCCAGACCAGCTCGTTCTCCTATCTCATCCCAATGAATGGGTGTTCTACACTTTCTGCCATAGAGAACTTCGTATGGGGCCATCTGAATGGATGCTTGGAAGCTATTGTTTTACGTGAATTCTACCAAAGGCAGCCTTGAATCCCAGCTTTCTGAAAAATCGAAGATACAAGCTCTAAGCAAATCTTCTAATATCTGAATCACCCTTTCTGATTTGACCATCTGTCTGGGGGTGAAAAACCGTGCTAAAGGTTAACTTGGTACCTAAAGCTCTGTGTAAACTCTTCCAGAAAGCTGACGTAAACTTTGGATCTCTGTCGGATACGATCGATACTGGAATTCCATGGAGTCTTACTATCTCCATCATATACAACTCATCGTATTTAAGCTTCTGAAAAATCGAAGATACAAGCTCTAAGCAAATCTTCTAATATCTGAATCACCTTTCTGATTTGACCATCTGTCTAGGGGGTGAAAAACCGTGCTAAAGGTTAACTTGGTACCTAAAGCTCTGTGTAAACTCTTCCAGAAAGCTGACGTAAACTTTGGATCTCTGTCAGATACGATCGATACTGGAATTCCATGGAGTCTTACTATCTCCATCATATACAACTCATCGTATTTGCTCACATCATAAGTTGTCTTAACTGGTAAGAAGTGAGCAGATTTGGTTAGTTGGTCTATTATGACCCATATTGAATTGTATCCTTGGACAGATCTGGGTAACCCAACTACAAAATCCATCGCAATACTTTCCCACTTCCATTATGGTATCGGCAGAGGTTTTAGCATCCCAGCTGGCCTCTGATGCTCAGCTTTGACCAACTGACAAGTCAGGCATTCTGAAACAAATCTGGCAACATCGCGTTTCATGCCTGGCCACCAATACAGCTTCTGAAGATCTTTGTACATCTTAGTGCTCCCTGGATGTACTGAATATGGAGCTGTATGAGCTTCTGCCATCAGATCTGATCTCAAATTGTTCACACTAGGAACCCATAATCTACCTTGGTATCTGATAGTTCCTCCTGCTGAAGTATAGAGATTACTACCTCTTTCTATATCTTGCTTAACCCACTTTTGCAACTGCTCATATAACAGTTGTCCTTCTCGAATATGATCCAATAGATTTGATCGATGGAGAGATCTGCTAGATCTGCGGTACTATAACGGGGAATCAGCTCTAGTCCAAAACTTTCAATCTCATACGCTAAGGGTCTCTGGACAGTAAGCTGGGCTAATCCTATTGATTTTCTGCTAAGAGCATCTGCCACCACGTTGGCCTTCCCTGGGTGGTATCTAATAGTACAATTGTAATCCTTGACCAACTCTAACCACCTTCTCTGTCTCATGTTCAATTCTTTCTGAGTAAAGAAGTACTTCAAACTCTTATGATCGGTAAATATCTCACACTTCTCCCCATACAGATAATGTCTCCAGATCTTAAGGGCGAAAACCACAGCTGCTAACTATAAATCATGCGTGGGATAATTCTTCTCGTGATTCTTCAGCTGTCTGGAGGCATATGCTATTACCTTATGATCTGCATCAAAACAGCTCCTAATCCTAACTTGGAAGCATCGGTGAAGATCACAAAATTTCCTTGCTCAGAAGGCATGGTTAAAACTGGAGCTTCTATCAACGCTTGCTTCAACTTCTCAAAACTCTGCTGACAACTGGGGGTCCACTCAAATTTAACTTGTTTCTTAGTCAATGACGTCAGCGGAACTGCTGTCTTTTTGAAAATCCTTGAATAAATCGTCTGTAATATCCAGCTAGTCCCAAAAAGCTTCTTACTTCTGAAACAGATCTGGGCACAGGCCAGTCTCGCGTAGCTTCTACCTTAGCTGGGTCAACTTCTAAACCATCCTTAGAAATGATGTGACCTAGGAACGCAACTTTATCCAGCCAAAACTCGCATTTGCTAAACTTAGCAAACAATCTCTTGTCCTTCAAAACTTGTAACACTATTCGAAGCTGAGCGGCGGAGCTGGTCTTGGAATATACTAAGATATCATCTATAAACACTATTACAAATTGATCCAAAAATGGCTGGAAAACTCTATTCATCAAATCCATAAAAGAAGATGGGACATTATTTAATCCAAAAGGCATCACTAGAAACGCGTAATGACCATATCTGGTCCTAAAAGCTATCTTATATACATCGGCCTCTTTAATCTTCAGTTTATGATATCCAGATCTTAAATCTATCTTAGAGAACAATGCTGCTCCCATCAACTGATCAAACAATTCCTCAATCCTAGGCAAGGGGTACTTATTCTTAATGGTAAGCTTATTCAACTCACGGTAGTCTACACACAATCTGAAACTCCCATCCTTCTTCTTAACAAACAGAACTGGGGCTCCCCACGAGGATGTAATAGGTCGAATAAATCCCTTATCCAACAGATCTTGAATTTGTTCTTTCAGCTCTTTCATTTCTGCAGGAGAAAGCCTATAGGGAGGTCTGGAAATCGGAGCTACTCCAGGCACTAAGTCGATAGCAAATTCTATCTCTCTATCTGGAGGTAAGACACTGATGTCTTCTGGAAACACTTCTGGGAACTCGTTCACCACCTCCACATCGGAAAGTTGGGGTTTACTAGAACCGATTAGGGAGGACAAACTCACTAGGAACCCTACTCCCCCTTTCCTCAAACAACGCTGAGCCCTCAAGGCTGAGACTAGGCGAGGAACTCTCTAAAGCTGATCAGATTTGAACGAAATCTGAGATCCCATGGACAGATTTACAACTACTGTCTTGAGCTTGAAGTTGATCACTACTCCATATCTGGATAACCAGTCTATTCCCAAAATCAAATAGAACTCAGGCATGGGCAAGGCAATCACATTGGCGGTAATTAAATTTCCTTGAAGTTCAAGCTCTAAGTCACGATATATATGTTAGAGTAGATGCCCAACTAGCCAACTTGTGGCGTGTGGGTTTATAGACTCTTGTATATGACAATCTTTATATATGATATTTGCGTTTATTTATGGCGTTCTTTACTTTCATTGTGTTGTATGATAATTAACAATTGCGTTGAGTAAAGACCTAGAATGCACTATAGTGTATGTTAGATGTGATAGTGGGTATGACGGCTATCATGAAACACATCTAATAGTCACTGTGTATTCTAAATTAGTTCCTAGTCGATTGGGCCGTCAAAATGAGGATAAGGCTGCCCGAGCTCGAGACTAATATCTGCGATGCGAAGTACCATGTTTCATTGGTAGGGAACATTGTGATGTTCTGAGCATGCAGATGGATAGTGACCTGGTGATCTATCGAACTACCCTCGTTCGGACTTTCCAAGTGGTTACCATTTGTCGAGTGGATAAGTCCGAGGTCTTGGTTGTACTGATTAGTCCTCACGACTCGAAACGTCATTGAGACTCTACATGATAGGCGTCTCACTTTGACTCGTTTGCTGACTCACTTGGGGTCATCAGGCGGCGGGATTGGGTGAGACCCCGAAGCATGTAGGAGTCGATGCTTCGTTGTCGAGGATTCACCGCTCGCTTACATGCGTGGATATCCTATGCTATCTGAGGAGATAATAGTGTATAAATCTATGGCCAGAGTACTAGAAGTGTTTTTGGTAAATGGGTTTACCTAGTTACACTCGTGATGTCACTATTCGATCTCCAAGATGTGTGCATAGCTATCGGATCTATAACGACTCTCGATTTTGGGGTCATCAGGCGGCGGGATTGGGTGAGACCCCGAAGCATGTAGGAGTCGATGCTTCGTTGTCGAGGATTCACCGCTCGCTTACATGCGTGGATATCCTATGCTATCTGAGGAGATAATAGTGTATAAATCTATGGCCAGAGTACTAGAAGTGTTTTTGGTAAATGGGTTTACCTAGTTACACTCGTGATGTCACTATTCGATCTCCAAGATGTGTGCATAGCTATCGGATCTATAACGACTCTCGATTTACCAATGGTCGTTGATCTGATCGGGATATATGGATTGAAAGGACCGTACTGTATGCTAACCACGACCAACTGGTTCTTGCAGGCACTATCAGTGATACCTAGGGGATCATGGGGCGATGTTGCTAGATGCTTTACCATGATCCGATGGGAAAGTCCAAAATTGTGATTTCGGAGCCACAATGGTTGTGGGCCCACGGCTAGCTGTATCCCTGAACCATTGAGGGTCACACAAGTACTGGATTCAAGATTCCCGCAAGGAAACTGAGCTCAATGTGTTGAGCACTTGAGGAGGATTTTAGGGAGTGCGACTTCCTAAAAGTCAACAGGGGTCAAATCGTGATTTGCCGCTGTTGAGGGGCAAAACGGTCATTTTGCAATTTAGGGTTAGATGATCTGAAAAATTGTTTTTCATATCATAATATTCAGTTTTGGAAACTGAGTCGATCGTTCCGATCTGATCGGCGATCGGTGTTGTAATGAAGTCGCAGTGATGGATATCGTCATTTGGACCCGGGCCCGTTGGGCCGGTCCAAGTCCATCACTAATCTACTTAAAGTAGATTAGGGCTTCATTATGAATAAAACACATCACTTCTACCCTAACCCTAGCTCCTAATTCGGCCGCCTCCCTCCTCTCCAAGCCTCACGCCGCCGCCGTGCTTGCCACGCGCCGCCGCCGCCGCCGCCGCCTTCCCTCGCCGGACTTGTTTCGGCCATCGTGAAGAGGAGTTTTTGTCCGTGCTGATCTCATCAGGTCTTCTAGTGCAGGCTGACGAAGGAGTCTCCCTTCCGGTCGTGGACCTGATTGACGAATCTACAGCCGCCTACCGTGAAGAGCCGGTCTTCTTATAATTCCGGTTGGAGCCAGGCGCAAGTCGCCAGCAAGGTAATCTACTAATCATCCTATGAATGGTTTATAGCATGATTTTATTGTATTGAACATTTCCCGGTGCCAAATTTTAAGCTTCCGCTGCGCCGCCGGGAGACGGGATCCGGATCCGCCACCGCTATCCCAACAATATACTACAAGATATCAACTCTACTCCTGATGGTACAGTTACGCAATAGCCTATAGACAATCTTTCTGGTTTACGGGATAACTTCTTAGCAAAATCCTCAGCTATAAAGGAATGGGTCGCACCTGAATCTAACAGGGCAAAGGAGGACAAACCAGCAACCACAATCTTACCCGTAATCACTGCAGAATCTGGGTTAGTTTGTTCAGCTATCATGACGTAAGCTCTGCTGGGCACCAACTGTTTCGACTGAGGACAGAACTTAGAGATGTGGCCTTGAGCACCACACTTATAGCATCCGCTCTGGCCAGCTTTGCATTGTCCCGGGTGGTTCTTATGGCATTTGGGACAAACCGGCTTACCACTTCCAACTGGTACAACACTTATAGGTTGGGCTGGGATCGGATTTGGTTCTTGAGTCCGCTGCTGGTTCCTATTCTTCTTCTTAAAAGGCCTCGAGTCTTCCTGCTGAAAAGATTGCCTCCTCTGCTGTCTCTCCTGCTCCACATCCTTCCAATCTCTCTCCACTCGCATGGCCTTATCTACTGCTTCCCTATAAGATCTGGGTCCTGCTAACCTAACATTCAACTTGAATGTAGGTCTCAATCCCTCCACAAAGTGGCTCGACTTCTCCTCATGGTCCCTCCCTGTCAGGTCCCGTGCTAATCACTCAAGATTACAGCACAAATAAGCACATAATAGCGGAAGCATAAAATAGGGCTTAAAAATTTTCGAAATCATTTGGGCCTGAACTCAAAATCATCATTCAAAATATTCATAATCAAAATACAAGTTAACTCAAACTCATACAAAGCAGGTAACAACAAGTCTCAAATCAAATACAGATCCCCAATACAATAAAACACGGGGCATCCCTCGGTTCAATACATATCATAAAATAAACTAGGACTCAAGGAAACGGGGATCGACCAGCTGGCACTCCGCTCGGTCCAGCTTGGTTACCTGAAGATCCTGCAAATGGGTAACACAGACCCAAACAACATAAAAGCAGGAAAAGAAGTACGAGGTCAAGCCTCAGTACGAAGAGCTATCAAAACAGCTAATCATGCAACATGCTATAATCAATGCTATGAAATGCATGAGGGCTATCAAGGATCGGATAGCTAGACCAGTGTATCAACTGGCAAATCATCTCAATTAGCTTCTATACCCGCACGGTGTATCAACCGGGGAAATCATCGGTCTATGATCTTCAGAGTCCATCAGCCCATCACAGCTCGGTGGTAGACGCTCGAATCCGGCAGTCACCACTCCGATGATAGCGTTGGACTTTTCAGGAACAACACATCTGTCGGCCAGTCACAACGTGGCTCTCAATCAGGTCATCAATCAATCTGTCAATCAGGCTCAAGATGTATGCATGTATGCCAAATCAATATTCAATTCACAATGCATACAATTCAATACGTGAAAACAGGATGTACAACTCAAACAATTCAACAAACTGTATCACGTAGAAGCACAGAATCACATCAGCAGATTTCATAACATCAATCACAGCCATGTCCACGCTCAAAGCTGTTAAATCTGCTCCATTCGTACCTTCAAGCCTCAAATACCTCAACAGAGTTCTCACAAGTCGCTGCAACTCATGGCCTAGGCAACCAGATCTCTCCTGGCTCGGAAAACACGGCAGAGACTCCTTGGAACTGAAAATCCAGAAGCGTACAACAATCAAAGAACGCTCAATCAGATTTCTCCAGAAATCCTCGTACACCAGCAGCTTCACGCTCACTTCCACAAGTCGTTCCACAACCTCTAATGAGTAGAAATCGACAGAGCAACTCACAAGGAATCCAGCGCCACCAAAATCATCGAAAACAAAGGCTGGAATCGACAGAAATCTAGGGAAGAAACGTTCGGTGAACAGTAGCTAAAATGAGGGTTTGAATATGGAGATAAGAAATGTCGGGTTCAGAATAATTCTAAGTGTCGATCAACACTTATCTATATATCTCCCAATTCCAACAGCTGCTGTTCACAAAATCATCAGACATCGAAATAGTAGGTATCTTACAACAGAAACCAGTGTTTGCTCTCAACAGAAATCAGCAGCAACATTAGGCGTTGCATTACTCTTCACGCACCAAAACGACGCCGCATCAACTAATCGACGCCGCAGTGCACCAACAGCTGTTGACAGATTCCTTTCGAAACAACCAACAGCTGGTCGAAACAACCAACAGCTGGTCACGCTAAACAATTCAAACGACCACGCATTATTCAATCGCTACAGCAGATGTCTGAAATGCGCTACACCTGATTTCCTTGCATTAGCGCGACGTCTGATTTCCACAAAACGACAGCGTATCTCTTCTACGCCATCAACGACTGATCAGACTTCATCAACTCGCGCTGCTGCTGAATTCTACTGGAATTGGATTTTCTCTCATAAAATCCTAAAAAGTAACGCGACTAATCCCAAATAAATCCTATTAATCACTAATTTAAATCCTGATTCCTCACATTCTCCCCACCTTAAGAGATTTCGTCCTCGAAATCAAAGGCAAACTCAGGGAAAATTCAATCGAGCATGCAATTCAATCACAAACAATCTAAATAAGCTCAAATCAAAGCTTAGAAATTACCTGGAGTTTACACTATCAGCGCTCAAACAGATGAGGCCACTCTTGTCTCATCTTCTCCTCAACCTCCCAGGTAGCTTCTTCTCGGCCATGCTTACTCCATTGGACCATCACCAACGGAATCACTTTGTTCCTCAGCTGCTTCTCCTTCCTATCCAGAATCTGCACTGGATATTCTACATAGCTCAAGGCAGAATCCAGCTCAACTTCGTCGGTTCTCAACATATGGGACGGATATGGCTCATATTTCCTCAACATTGACACATGAAAAACGTCATGTATCGCTGCTAACTCATCAGGCAGTCTCAATCGATAAGCCAACTGTCCAATCCGCTCAACAATCTCGAAGGGCCCAACGAATCTAGGAGCTAATTTGCCTTTAAATCTGAATCGCATAACGCTCTTGAAAGAAGAAACTTTGAGAAATACTCGATCGCCAACCTCAAACTCCAAAGTTATGCGTCTTCTATTAGCAAAGCTAGAGAAACGGTCTTGAGCAGCTTTCATTCTACTCCGAATCAAATCGATCTGATCTTTCATGTGCTGAACAAACTCCGGTGTAGAAAGCTGTCTCTCACCAACTTCTTCCCAACAGATCGGAGATCTGCATTTGCGACCATACAACGCTTCAAATGGAGCCATCCCGATAGTCACCTGGTAGCTGTTATTATACGAAAACTCTACCAAGGACAAGGAATCCTGCCAGCCACCACTGAAATCCATCACAACTGCCCGCAGCATATCCTCTAAAGTCTGAATGGTCCTCTCAGACTGACCATCTGTCTGTGGGTGATAGGCTGTACTCATAGCCAATCTAGAACCCATCGCTGCTTGCAGACTCTTCCAAAAACGAGACGTGAACCTTGGATCTCTGTCAGACACTATCGAAACAGGAACTCCATGCAATCTAACCACATGGTCGATGTACATTTTCGCCATTGTCTTCATGGAACACCTCACATCATAGGGAATGAAATGGGTTGACTTCGAAAGTCTATCAATCACTACCCAAATCGCATCACATCCCTTACTCGATCGAGGTAGATGAGTCACAAAATCCATGGCGATGTGCTCCCAATTTCATTGGGGCACCTCCAAACTATGTAGCAATCCACCAGGTCTCATTCTCTCAGCCTTGACCTGCTGGCAATTCAGAAACCTAGCCACAAAACCAGAGATGTCGCTCTTCATGCCTTCCCACCAGTAGTGAGGTTTCAAGGCATGGTACATCTTTCTCTCGTCCGGATGCACACTATACCGGCTACAATGCGCATCGTTCAGAATGGTCTCTTTCAAATCGATCAAGTTCGGAACCACCAATCTTCCTTGAAATCTCAGACATCCATCAGAAGTAACAGAGAATCCTCAGACTGACCACTTCGGACTTTAATCTTTAACTCATGAATATATGGATCAGTCCTCTGCGCCTCCCTGATGTCACTCACAATCTGCGGTTCTACTTGGATCGAAGAAACCATAAAGTACTGATCAACCGGTTGAAATCGCCAACCAGAAGTACTCAAATGCTCGTAGACTTTCGAAACACTCAAAAATGAAAGCATCGCAGGCTGGGTCTTCCTACTCAAAGCATCTGCTACTGAGTTCATCCGCCCAAGCTGATACTGAATCTCACAGTTAAAGTCCTTGAGCAATTCCATCCATCGTCGTTGCCTCATATTCAAGTCTGACTGCGTGAAGATATATTTCAGGCTCTTGTGGTCGGTGTACACCACAAACTCTTCACCATACAGATAATGTCGCCAAATCTTGAAGGCAAACACTATTGCAGCCAACTCCAAATCATGAACAGGATACCTCGTCTCGTGAGGCTTCAATTGTCGAGACGCATAACCAATCACATACCCTTTCTACATCAAAACACATCTCAAACCATTGAGAGAAGCATCGGAGCACACAACGAATCCTCCAGATCCAGACGGCAGAGCCAAAACAGGAGCAGTAGTCAACTTCTCCTTCAACGTCTGAAAACTATACTTGCATTCATCCGTCCAAATGAAATTTTGATCCTTCTGAGTCAATTGAGTCATCAGCCTGGCTATCGAAGAGAACTTCTCGATAAAACGCCTGTAATAGCCAGCCAATCCCAAAAAGCTGCGGATCTCGAAAACGTTCCTAGGTCTCTCACAGTTAAGAACTGCTTCGACCTTACACGGATCCACCGAAATCCCTTGCGCTGAAATCACATGACCCAAATAGATAATTCTGTCAAGCCAAAATTCGCACTTGCTGAACTTGGCGTACAATTGCGAGTCTCTCAATCTCTGCAACACCAATCTGAGATGCTCCTTATGCTCTATTATGCTCCTCGAATACATTAGGATGTCATCTATGAAGACGATCACGAACCGATCGATGTACTCACTAAAGATGCGATTCATCAAATCCATGAAAACAGCTGGGGCATTCGTCAACCCAAATGGCATGACCAGAAACTCATAATGCCCATATCGAGTCTGAAAAGCTGTCTTCGCCACGTCAACGTCTCTAATCCGCAACTGGTGATAACCAGAGCGCAAATCAATCTTCGAGTATACGACCGATTCTTGCAACTGATCGAACAAGTCATCAATCCTCGGCAAAGGACACTTGTTTTTCACCGTCGCCTTATTCAACTGTCGGAAATCCACGCACATCCTCATAGACCCATCTTTCTTCTTCACGAAAAGATTCGGATCTCCCCAAGGCGATACTCGGTCTGATGAAGCCTTTATCCAAGAAATCTCTCAACTGATCCTTCAGCTCTTTCAACTCTGCTGGCGCCAACCGATACGGAGCTCTAGAAATCGGGACGGTACCGGGCACCAACTCGATGCTGAAGTCGATCTCACGTCTTGGAGGGAATCCAGGAATCTCATCGGGAAACACATCAGGAAACTCTCGGACGATCGGAATGTCGATCAACTCCAATCGGGGCTCTTGGGAAACGTCGAGCGCGTAAATCATAAATCCAGCATTATCCAGCGATAGCAGGCTAAACATCTCCATGGCGGACACCAGTGGAATCTTCGAGCGTGAATCAGCACCATAGAACTCCCACTTCTCACCCGAGTCAGGGCAAAATCTCACCACACCATGAAAACAGTCAACAGTAGCCTTATAGCTAGACAATACATCCATTCCCAAGATGCAATCAAAATTTCTGATTCCCAAAACAATCAGATTTGACACCAAAAAATGCTCATCAAATCGAAGTACACAATCCAACACCACTTCACGGGACCACAGACTCACACCAGCAGGGGTCGACACGGAAACAACATCACACAATGGGGAAGAACTCAATCCATGCTCACACACAAACAACTCAGATATAAAAGAATGTGATGCTCCAGTGTCAAATAAAACTCTCGCAGGATAATCGAAAATAGAGCATGTACCTGCGATCACTATGGCAGGCGTCTCCTTAGCCTGCTCTCTCGTCAAAGCGTTCGCCTGGGCCTGCTGTGGAATCTGGAACTGAGGTCTTGAAGGAGCTCCAAATCTAGAAGGCTCACGGGGTTGGAATCTAGATCGCTGGGTAGGGACAGGAAACTGCGGTCTCTGAGAAGAACCACCAGCTGATCCCTGCTGCGAAGGAACTGAAGACTAACCCCTCAACAAATGACATACTCTCTGAAAATTTCCGGGCAGTCCACAGTTATGGCAAAACCCCTGAACTCCAAGACACTGCGAAGTCTGATGCCTTCCTCCGCACTGTCCACAAGACATGCTGCCTGAACCACTACCAGAGCCAGAACTCGCCGAACCAGAGGAACTCTAATTCGCCTTCTTCTTGAACTGTTTCCCTTGAGGTCAAAACCTTTGGCGATTCGACTGCTGTTGTGACCCTTGAGGAGAATGGAAAGATTGTGACGCATCCTGCACAGGTTGATAGGTGCGTCCAGTAGTCAGCTGAGTCGGAGCATCCTCCTCCAATAAACTCTCCTCAATGTCCACTGCTCGAGTCACTGCCTCAATGTAGGTCGCAGGTGAATCAGACAAAACCATCCGGTACAGATCAGGCCTCAAGCCTTTCAGAAATTTGTTCCTCTTCGTCCTCTTCTGGTTGGCTACGTGTGGCACATAGATCAAAAGAGCAGAAAACTGTCGGGCATACTCAGCCACTCGCAAGTTACCCTGCTTCAGGTTGTCGAACTATCGCTCGCGACTGTTATAGAAGGACTCTGGGGTATACTCCTGTCGGAACGCCTCACAGAAGCTCTCCCAAGTGATCACAGCCCCACTATCACGAAGGATACGAGAAGTACCTCTCCACCAGCGCTGCGCATTCTCTCAGCTGCAACACCGCTAGCTTCAGTCATTTCTCGGGAGCGTACTCCAGAGTATCGAACAACTCCTCCATCTGAACTAACCAAGACTCAGCCATCGCACCACCCTCGGCAGCAAAAAACGTCGGAGGGTTCGTCCGGTGAAACCTAGCTAAAACCAACTCCATCTCGCCTCTTTCTAGTAACGTTCTCAACCTGCTGAACATCATCATCACTATCCGCCCTAGACTCCTCCACGATGCGTCTAGTCGTCCTACCTCTTCCTCTCATCGGCGGCATCTAAACAAGTCTAGAGGTAAGATCTCACAACAGATATATCACATAGACAGATAAAAGATCACATAAGTCACAGAGTCAATCAAAATCAAATCAAAACGTTGTGCCTAGACTCGAGTGTGATCAAAGAAATTAGCTCATCCCAGTTTAAGCTCTGATACCAAAATGTCAGGCCCCGTGCTAATCACTCAAGATTACAGCACAAATAAGAACATAGTAGCGGAAGCATAAAATAGGGCTTAAAAATTTTTCGAAATCATTTGGGCTTGAACTCAAAATCATCATTCAAAATATTCATAATCAAAATACGAGTTAACTCAAACTCATACAAAGCAGGTAACAACAAGTCTCAAATCAAATACAGATCCCCAATACAATAAAACACGGGGCATCCCCCGGTTCAATACATATCATAAAATAAACTAGGACTCAAGGAAACGGGGATCGACCAGCTGGCACTCCACTCGATCCAGCTTGGTTACCTGAAGATCCTGCAAATGGGTAACACAGACCCAAACAACACAAATGCAGGAAAAGAAGTACGAGGTCAAGTCTCAGTACGAAGAGCTAT
The DNA here is from genome assembly GCA_001598015.1 of Dorcoceras hygrometricum. NCBI lineage: Eukaryota > Viridiplantae > Streptophyta > Magnoliopsida > Lamiales > Gesneriaceae > Dorcoceras > Dorcoceras hygrometricum. The sequence goes on along the minus strand of KQ999956.1, from coordinate 154,306 downwards.
CAAAACAGCTAATCATGCAACATGCTATAATCAATGCTATGAAATGCATGAGGGCTATCAAGGATCGGATAGGTAGACCAGTGTATCAACTGGGAAATCATCTCAATTAGCCTCTATACCCGCACGGTGTATCAACCGGGGAAATCATCGGTCCGTGATCTTCAGAGCCCGTCAGCCCATCATAGCTCGATGGTAGACGCTCGAATCCGGCAGTCACCACTCCGATGATAGCGTTGGACTTTTCAGGCACGACACATCTGTCGGCCAGTCACAACGTGGCTCTCAATCAGGTCATCAATCAATCTGTCAATCAGGCTCAAGATGTATGCATGTATGCCAAATCAATATTCAATTCACAATGCATACAATTCAATACGTGAAAACAGAATGTACAACTCAAACAATTCAACAAACTGTATCACGTAGAAGCACAGAATCACATCAGCAGATTTCATAACATCAATCACAGCCATGTCCACGCTCAAAGCTGTTAAATCTGCTCCATTCGTACCTTCAAGCCTCAAATACCTCAACAGAGTTCTCACAAGTCGCTGCAACTCATGGCCTAGGCAACCAGATCTCTCCTGGCTCGGCAAACACGGCAGAGACTCCCTGGAACTGAAAATCCAGAAGCGTACAACAATCAAAGAACACTCAATCAGATTTCTCCAGAAATCCTCGTACACCAGCAGCTTCACGCTCACTTCCACAAGTCGTTCCACAACATCTAATGAGTAGCAATCGACAGAGCAACGCACAAGGAATCCAGTGCTACCAAAATCATCGAAAACAAAGGCTGGAATCGACAGAAATCTAGGGAAGAAACGTTCGATGAACAGTAGCTAAAACGAGGGTTTGAATATGGAGATAAGAAATATCGGGTTCAGAATAATTCTAAGTGTCGATCAACACTTATCTATATATCTACCAATTCCAACAGCTGTTGTTCACAAAATCATCAGACATCAAAACAGTAGGTATCTTACAACAAAAACCAGCATTTTCTCTCAACAGAAATCAACAGCAACCATCAGGCGTTGCATTACTCTTCACGCACCAAAACGACGCCGCATCAACTAATCAAAACGACGCCGCAGCGCACCAACAGCTGATGACAGATTCCTTTTGAAACAACCAACAGCTTGTCGAAACAACCAACAGCTGGTCACGCTAAACAATTCAAACGACGACGCATTATTCACTCGCTACAGTAGATGTCTGAAATGCGCTACACCTGATTTCCTTGCATTAGCGCGATGTCTGATTTTCACGAAACGACAGCGTATCTCTTCTACGCCATCAACGACTGATCAGACTTCATCAACTCGCACTACTGCTGAATTCTACTGGAATTGGATTTTCTCTTATAAAATCCTAAAAATTCACGCGACTAATCCCAAATAAATCCGATTAATCACTAATTTAAATCCTGATTCCTCACACTCCCAATAAGAGGTACAAAGTAACAGCCTCTCTCAAACTTCTGGACGTACTCTTGCACAGTCAGACTCCCTTGCTTCAAGGTCAAGAACTCTTGCTTCAACTCAGTGTTAGAGTAGATGCCCAACTAGCCAACTTGTGGCGTGTGGGTTTTATAGACTCTTGTACAAACAATCTTTATATATGATATTCGCATTTTCTTATATGGCATTCTTTACTTTCATTATGTGTGTAATGATTTATAATTGTGTTGAGTAAAGACCTAGAATGCACTGAAGCGTATGTTAGATGTGATAGTGGGTATGACGGCTATCATGAAACACATCTAATAGTCGCTGTGTAATCTGAACATGTTCCTAGTCGATTGGGCCG